>JANHGL010017450.1:0-23255 GCA_024611195.1 Ceyx melanurus
CCTCCAGCCAGACTCTGCTCCACTGACCACAGCTCTCTGGGCTCTGTCCTTCAGCCAGTTCCCAATCCACCTCACTGAATCTCATGAACGTGTGTAGAGACCTGACAGGAGAGCAGCAAGAGCCAGACTGTTCTCAGTAGTACGCAGTGACAGGCCTCAAATGTTCAGATACATCTTTGGACGTTCAGAAATCTTTTTTCAGTAACAATAAAAAAAAATTGGATTTTTAATTTAATCTACCAACATTAAGATGACCACAAAATAGAATTTTTAAGCAATTTGCATTCATTTAACTATATATTTGTTTTGAAAACTTTCTTTTTTAAATGATGAGTGATGGTCTTCTATCAGATATTTTTTTTAAGAAAGTAGAATTTTTGTTTCCTGGCAAACTCTGACATCTTAACATTTTGCCCTTTCTAAATTGAAGAAAAGGAAATGCTTCCTGTAGGATTTATAAAAAAAAAAATTAACAAAAATTCCATGTAAGTTTTAGTTCTTTAGAGTACTATTTTTTCCTAATTTGTAATATCAAACACATCCTGAATGAAATGTTGATCCAAATGAAACATTCAAATATTCTGTCATGACAAGATTGTAAAAAAGTTCTCAAAAATCTCTGTTTTGATTGAAAGCAAAACAAACAAAATACAGTCAATCCTGACACGTTCCCACAGAACATTTAAAACTGAATTAATTGGCGTTTTCTGAGAAACATTCTGCTCAGAATTTCTGAGCCCCTCCACTGGCAAGTGCATAGAATCATTGCTCTGTCCCAGGCAACCCACCATGCACACACATATCCTGTTGAGCTCACGAGATACTTGTTGAGGGTGTTGACTTTAAGGTAGAGTCAGGTTCCTATATGCCTATCACAAAGGTAGAATAAGAAGGAAAAGCAGTTTCAAACTGTTCTCAGAGGGGTGTCTCAAGTGGATAGTTTCTCCCTATGTTCCCTCCAATATTTTTATCCTTTGCAGACCATACTTATAAAAGAACTAGATGCCACTTCTAAGTCATTTAATATTATTGCATGATTACATGGAAGATCTTGGATGTTCATCACCTAATAAAACTAACCTGTAGAGTAAAAACATAATGGAGTTAATGGGGTGTTTTTAAAACAGTATCTTTAAAAACGTTCAGGAGTCTCAAAGTGTGCTACCAGAGTGATGTGAACTGACTATGACATCTTGCTGATGCACAACAGGCTTCAGTTAACCATGTTAAAGCATTGCATGAGTTTTATCATGATTGATACAATTTGCTGCTATTCATTTTTATATTCACATTAACACTTGAAAAGTTATCTACTTTGGAAACTTGTACTATATATATATATATATCAATCACTTAAGATTAATAAAGTTTACAATATAGACAAGAAAGTATTGTCCCCCATTCCTATCCATCCAATTCATCAGAGAACTTATCATGCTAGAAATTTTCTTTTTTCTCTTCACCTCCTTTTCTGGGATGACTTGCTGCCTCTGCTCTTAGCCCTAGACACAAAGGTTCCTACAGCACACTATTGAAAACTGAATGGTGAATGTTCACAGGGAATCTCTTTAGCAGATTTACTTCACACTAGTCTAAGCTCTGAAGTGCTTTTTTGCTAGCAGATTTTAGATTATTATATGACTGCATCAGAAAAGGAAAGTGCCATGGAAGCTGTAAGACTGAAGATACATAGACACAGTATATGCCATTTGCTTATAGTGAACTGTAACTGGCATGAGCAAAAAAATTTGATTACAACTGACCCCAAACAGGAAACTAAAGTAAAATTTGTCTCTGCTATATATAATTTCGCATGAACTACACCAAGTTATTAAAGAGCCTTTACAGATCCACAGAGCTCAACAGATATTACAGAAATAACTGAATATATGGTGATGACCAGTACAGGTAAATATTCTGAATGCAGTGACCACAGAGTTATATCTGAAATACAGGTGGTTATTATTAGCAACATGCAATCTTGTCTCCCATTAGATGGAAACTTCTGACTTAATATTGACTTTATAGTGGCAAGTAGCAAGAAAGAAAAAAAGATTATTGACAAAACAGCTTTTATTTTCCCCTGATGTCATCTGGCCATGTCACTCATCGCAGTTAAATCCAATCTCTAATTGCAACAAGCATTATGAACAGCATTCATGAATTTATTATGTGATGCTATGCCAAGCACATGCTCTAGTCATTTGTACTTCTACAACTATCTGTCTAAAGTTCTCTTCACCTCAGAATGACTGGGCTTGTTGACAAAAAGTGTCTGTATGCATATATAGTGTAAGGTCATAAAAACCTTAGGCACACACTTGTGCTTGTCTGCATCGGTACCCTCACCTTCATCAGATTTTCCTACTTCTTTTATGATCACACCATAATTTACAATTTCATCTGTGAAAAAGACTGAAGTCGGAAAACACAGAAATCTTGCACCTGTTGCTCCATTTACACAAGGGGAAGATGATTGCAAAATGCGAGCAAAACACAAAAACTGAAACGAATGCTTATATTTAGCAATGGTTGCTGACAGCATGATCGTATCTGTCTAGTTCAAAAACTTCAGTTCTAGATTTTTTCCTCCATTCACTCATTCTTCTACCTAGATTGTAGCAAGTTCACCAATTAAAATTACTCTTATTGATCTTTGATTTGAAAGATTATTTTGTAATAATCCAGTCTCAAAGCCCATAGACATAATATAGATAACATAAGGGTGCCTCCTTTGGCACCCACAGTATTCTGCCTCTTTACATTAGACCTTGGCCCACAGCTTAACTGCCCTTTCTCTCCAACCACGTGCAACCATTTTACTTTCTTGGTATTCTCTCTATTTAATGTCTTAAGAAATAGGCATCAGCTGAAGGAGTTATGATTTCAAGCATGCATCCCAATCCAGTGTACGAGTGAGTGTATTCACATGAACACTTCCACAAAAATCAAAAGACTGCTGCACATTTGCACTACAGGCTGTTCAGCTGCTGAAATATCTTAAAACCAAATGAACTAAGAAGAACTTGGACTTCTACTCTCAGTTTTGTGCTGCTGCCTTGTTAGAGTCTTCTCCACGTGTTGGATCTTTTGAGTATTTAAAACTACAGACAAGCTACTTTCATGCCTTTCTACTTGATTCTTGGCATTAACATTTCACTTCCAACAAGCAAAACACTAAGTCGTTTCTTTAACTGCATCTAATGCTAATCACTTCCCTTAGGCATGCAAGTTTCAGCTGCTGGTGAGCCCTTTCCTGCAGGGCTTTAGCTTTTTCAGAAGGGTACCTGTGATGCAGCCAACAGAATTCCTTGACACGGTTCTCTTTCCTTTTAAAAAGCCCCCAGTTTTCCTTGTCAACAGCTCCTACGCTTCAGTTACCTCAACCCTCCTCCCATTCATTCTGTAGGCTGCAGTATTTCTTCAGTGGCCTCTTTTCCTTGTTACCCTAGGGATGGTTGCCCAGGCTTTTCCAAGCAGGGATATAATTATGTTTAGTTGGTTTTTGTTTTTCTTTGTTTAAGATATGTTCTCCCTCAAGTGAAAAAGTATCCATGATCATTAAACCAACTCGGGCTTGACGTATCTAGCCAACATCAACAGAATACAAAGTCTTTAAGGCATTGTCATACCAGTCTGAAGAGGTGTCTGTGGGCATAGAAGCAAAGGAAGCAAGTTCCTTTAAGTCTGTGCTACGTGTGGCTACTTAGTGCTGCTGCAGTCTAGCAGATGCTGGGGTCAGCTGGATGATGCTGTCAGGTTACAATGAGGAGAGGAGGTAAAAACAGTTTTACTGCTGTAGATTCAAAGTAGTTCCAAAGCAAGAGGTGGTAAGGAGCAGGAAAGAAACATGAAGTCCTACCAATTCATCCATGAACCACGTTGAACCAAGGGCAGATAAGACAGACACCAGAAGAGAACCTCTGAGGAAGACAGTGCATCTGTCTGCAGATGATCTACAAGAGGAGTTCAGAATGAGCTCCTGTTGCCATCATATTGCCAAATATGTTTGCTCAAACACCACCACCTTTGCACCCTAGCAATGAAGCACATGTAGTGCTCTATTTGAAGACAAAATGTTTTTGTTTGTTTGAAAACAAACAAAACATAATGGTTGTTTCATTGACCTGACACACTTGGGAAGACATGGCAGCCACACAGAGGCTATATAATAATAGTGAGTTAAGGAATGTTAACTGGGCCACATCACCCTCTTTGTTCTCATGGTCAAAGAATAAAATGCCTGAAATTAAAGCTACATCATTCCATTTGGTGGACACATAACTAGCTGAACCATACAATGAATTAGTCATGGCTTTATTTTTAGACTTTCATTTCAGGTAGTCCTGCAACTACCCACTCTGGCAAGACAATGCATGGCTAGGGAAGTCAGACCTCCAAAAATAGTAAGAATGCTACATTTTTTTTGTGGGAGAACACTCATACTGTCATACCATACATAATCCTGCCTCTCTTACTGTTCTAGATACCACCTTTATGACTTCTGTCAGGTCCTAAAATGGAACCAAAAATACGGAATCAACTTCTGTATAAGAGCAACTCATAACTGGCAGAGGTCAGTTAAAGCAGTTCTTTAAATTATCAATGCAAAAAAAAAAAAAAAAAGATTCCTTATTAACACTTCTACAAATATCTTTTTCTCATCCCCTTTTCATGTAAATAGATTTTTATCTCACAGATCACTTCTAGATGACTGCTTCTTCAAATTTTCACTGCCTGATCTAGGGTAACTAGAGAGACTGTCCAAAAAAATCTCAACAGTGACACCTCTATTACTTGTTAAATCAGTGACATTTCTGCCTTCATTCAAATATTTTCCTGGGAAAATATATTACCTTTTTTACCAGGCCTGTAATGTATGATGTATGCCTTGCCATACCATCTGTGTAAACTGATTACAATATATAGCAATTTTGACATCTGCAGTTCCAATTATCCAATTAACCAAACACATTTTCAGGTAATTCCAAAACCTTTGTTTTCTCCAGTCAGAATTCTTTCTCTGTTAAGACAAGCAAGCACATGCCTAACCAAAGCATATAAGTAGTCCCATTGCTTTTTGTAGAGATCTTTACATGTACAGAAGCTGGTATCTTGGTAACTGGAACTCAAGGGCCAAATCCTCTGCTAATGTCATCCTGTAAAACCATGTCCTTTAATTCAGCTCCACTGATTTATAAGCCCAAACTGCATAAAGAAATTTAGCCAGCTGGAAAGTAGACTATAAAAGCATTATGATTCTATCAGCTTTACAGGAGAAAGCCTCATAGCTAGCATTTGTTTGGAAAAATAACAAGCCTTGAAGATGTTGGCTAGATTTCCTTAACAAGTCATCTTATTAATGTCATTCCTCTGTATGGAGAGCACTGTGCTAAACCTGGGAGCTTAAATAGATTTTATTATTATTATTATTTGATTTTTAAAGGTCTTCTGAATAAAATGAAGCCTGTGATGCTAAGACCAGCAAGTAGGTGCACAGTTCCCACAGCCTGCAGTTTTCCTCTGTATTTCCCCATTCTTACCCAGCCTCAGGATCAAGGATGTGAAACTGCAATTCCTGACTAGTTACCCAAGAAACTACAGGTAACAATTTCCAGAAACCTAATTTACAAAACAACAACTGTTTTGAAAGGCTTACAGAGCTGAAGCCCCTCGCTGGCTTGCTTTCTGCTTGCTCCATACAGCTGGGGCTTCTGTTTGTTTCCTTTGGGTACTTTTCTTGTTTGTTTGTAAGCCCCTTGCCCAGCAGTTTCAGACTAAAGCTCTGCAATGTCTGCAGGAAGGTGAACATACTGTGGTGTTTGGGTTATGTCAGAAGTGCTGTATGGAAAAGTGTTTTTGCTAATGGTTTCCTATAGGTGAGGTACACACATAGATGGTTTGTCTGGTTCATAAACTACTCAGCTCTGAGATATTTTCCTGTATCACAGGTGACTCCAGTGTTTAATTTAACTCTAACGTAAAGAGTAGCGTAGCTAGTTAAACAGAGACGAGTACCACTCCAAAACAAAATCTGTTTATATTTATATTTAACAACAGGAGGTGTATCCTCTAGCAGATATTCCAGTCTGCCTGGAAAGCATACATGTGTGCTCTATTAAAGGAGGCTTACGAAGGCTTTGACGATTCCTATGGTAACCCAGTAGAAAGGCTGTTGCCATGGGGACTAGCCAAGCCTATATAAACCTTCTGTCTTCATTAGAGTTATCTCTGAGATGGAATGGTTTAACAGTTACCATTCTGGAATAGTTCACAACCATCTCTGCCTGGAGGAAAGAATTAATTCTTTCGTGTAGCAGTCAAGCTACTTCGTTATCTTTCAGTAAGACTCAGCAGCCTGAACCTACAGCAATATGGTGAAGACTGAACAGTGGTATACAATTTAGAAAGCACTGATATAACCATCCCCAATATTACAGTATATGCATATTTTGCATCTGGAAAGGCAGTTAATTTATGCATAAGGACAGAATAAATCATACTTCTTAATTTTAAATTAAGGAACGTGTATGCACCAAATATCTTCTGTGTGTCTGTATGGTTGGTTAGCTGTGAAGGTGGCATCCTGCTTCCCATTCAGATTCCCACTCTCAGCTCTTGCAGCTCCTCAAATACCAAAAAAAACCCAAAAAACCACCAAAAGAAAACAAACACAAAAAATTATTTACTTTGAATGTAAAGGTTTCATGCTTGGGCCAAGCCAAAGTTTCTTTTTTCCTCTCATTTTTCCTTTTCCTTTTTCCCTTCCCTATAATAAACTCAACGTTTTTCAGGTTATGCAAGTGGAAATAAAAGCTTCATTTCTTCCATTATGTTCTACACAAAATGTTTATATATTCACAACTCAAAAATGCCTGAAGAAACTTCAAACTTCATCTCAGCAATTTGAGTCATCATTAATTTCCCACCTCTTTCCAATATATTAATGAGACTAATTTCTCTTCTTTATGGCTTTTTCCTTCAATATAAAAGCCTTTCTTAGCACTCCTCTTCCTCCTATATCCTTGGGATATTATTCTGCACCTAAAAATGTGCTGCCCAAGCTTCGACCTGCAGACCTCTGAGTAAATGAATCAAAGAAACAAACAAAAGAAAATCTCTGAATAATTCATAGAGTTTAAATGTGCTCCCATCCACCTGTGTCTCCAGCTGCAATGCCACATGTGCTAATGCAGTACCCAAGTTCTTGACTTGAGTCTTAGCATCAGCTGAGAATAGGCTAAAATTATTTCTAACTTAAAAAAAAAACCAAAAATCTGTTCATGTGTCCTTTATGATAATATTCTAGACCTTTTCTAAAGAAAAGTCATGTTAAATAGCACTTGATCTTACCTGCTTATTTTCCAGTATGTATTTAGACACACAGCCCAAGACAGTATCAAATGATAGACTTAATTCCAAGTAGCACCTTATTACAGATTGCAATGCATGGAATTAGCACCTTCTAGCATGGTATAACCTCCTGGATCTGTCAGTCTGTTTTGTATTATGACAAGTTCAAACCTCAGATTAACTCTGAGGTTCAAATTTGTCATTATCTACCTAAACTGAGTGCAAAGCTTCATATACTCCAAGTCAGTGCAATGAAGCTTACCTATGTAATAACTTTCTGACTGTGGACATGCAGTGCCTCTTTAAAAATAAATGATACCTCATTAAAAAAAAAATACATTAAAAAAGAGAAAAAGAGATAAGTTGTAGCTTAAAGATTAATGCTAGTCTATGCCTCAGTTTTCATAAGAATTCAAGTTTTCAGGCTAGTCTGGTATTCAGAACAGCAACATGATTAAAATCACTTTGAGCACACAGGCCATTAGATATATATTCCATCCCTTACATTTATGTTTTTATTACAGTTGTGCACACAATTATGGCAATGCATATGCTAGCCAGATGCACACAATTCTTACAATGTTCTGAAAAATCTTGGGGGAAAAAAAAAGAGAAAAGAAGCAAGACAGAATACTGGTCCACAGTGCAGCACTGAGCAAGAAGTCTCAGTATGGAAGTATTGTCTAGCCATAGCTCCCCAGCAGCACACTACACAACTTCACAAGCATACAGAGTAAAATGAAACAACACCTCAATGGCATTGTTAAGAGAATCCCTGTGAATCTGAACAATTAAAGCAATTCTTCTGAGGGTGAACTCTACATTGTACACAGCTCATAAAATACCAGGGTTTGCATGTTGGCATAGCATTTCTGCATTGGACAAAGACTATTGCAATTAATTCTGTGAGGTTCATGAGATGGCATTACTTCCCAGATTCTCCTTCTGTTTGCTTAAACTATGTGTGCTTAAAGTGTATTTTTAGCTTGTCAGATCATCTTTTCTCCACGGTTTTCTACTGGGCAGTGGAGTAGTGGCATCTCAGCTAACTCAAATGGTAGCATTTAGACACTGACACCATTACCAGCATCCCTCCAAGCAGAGCCCTGTGCATGCCCCTGAATCAGCAGCCCACATGCCAGCTGAACAGAATAAGGTCATTCCTCTCCCTTACACTGCTTTCACAGCAAGTCATTGCTCAAAGGAACAAGCCTCATTTGATGTTCTCATGGTCTAGAAATCATTGCCAATTACTGCATTTGTGAATGATCCCTGATCAGCTAGAGAAGGCTCCTCAAGCCAGCCCTCACATCCATGGCTGGGCTCCCTGGATGGATGCTGTAACACAAATGGCCTGTGTCACACAGGGAGAAGACTGGGTGATGAGTGCTACCTTCACTCCTTCTGCGTGGTGAGACTCACAGTTTGAGATGATTCAGTGAAGGAGGATGTCAGCAGAGAGTTTTTCATCTTGTGAAAGACAGCAGCCTGCCTTCCCATTGGATACCTACAGGCAGTCTCTAGAGAGATGACTTCTCAGTGCTGCACAAGATCCTCCTGCTTGCTGTGCTGGAAGGAATGTGTCACAACTAATCTTACAATAATAAGTTGCACTAAGTGCTGACATGAATCTTGGCACTGACGTAAGCCTGAGCTGCTTAATTAGTATTTATGGAAGATGAAGTGATACAATTCTTAAAAAAAATAAAATTAAATAAATGGTAGCAGTCTAATAATCTGTTATCACAGACTAATATAAGATTTCAACCAGACTAAGATTACTTGAATGGGACAACAGTAATCTACAGTTTAATGAAGCAGAGGGATTTTGAGAACACAGCATTATGCAGAAGTAAATACATAAGATTTGGCTTTGTGGTGTTTATTGCCTATTTAGCTTCCCCTTAGAAGCAACTTAATGTTGAGAGAAAAATTCAGCTCATTATTATCTGTTCTAAAAAAAATAGGTGATCACCACCATACATTTATATTGTAACATTCCAGCAGTTAAATTTTATTGACAACTGTGGCAGAATGGTGATCTATGTTTAATATCTCCATAATTCCACAAGAAACACTTCCATGATTTACAGACCACTATTCAAAATGCAGAACAATTTTCATAGGCAGCAGAAACTAACAAAAAATACATCCAATTACTCTAAATGCTAAATTCTTATAGATTAATAGTAACATACTTATAGCCAGTATAGTCTCCCATCTTTAAAGGAAAAAAAAAAAAAGTTTAAAATATGTTATTAAAAGATCCTTGGGGACATTTTCAGGTGTTTTTCTAGTGCAATAGCATTAGCTCATGATAATTTCTGCACATAGCTTCAAGAATTTTTAATTTCCCACAGTCAGATTGCTTTTTTTCAATTGAAAATCCCATGGGAAGTGGTTTGAATAAAGGGCTACTCTGCAACATTCCTCTTCTGCTGTATTTTTGAAGCTGATTTGTGCATATCTCTAGGGAATGACCAGGGATATAAGGCTACCCACTATGGTGGGAAAACATTTGAGCATGAGCATTTAACACAGGGATGTTCTGTGTTTGTTTTTCTATGAATCCACATGGAGAATGAAGCAGAATGCTCCCAAGTGTTGGACTTGCTCTTCCTTCAAGCTACTTTCCCATATGCTTGTGGACAACAGAGTGCTGCTGGAGGCCTTGCAAAGGAAAGCCTGATATTACCAATAAGTGACCTTTTCCTTGTCTCTCCTTTTTTTCAGGTACCTTCCTCATGCCTCCACTACCCAGAGCAGTCAGTTCTTTCTACTCGAGCTTCTACACAGCTTGTAAAATCTCTCTGTCATTACTATATTCCTTCCCAAGAGTCACATATGTTGTGTAATTTAGTCATATGTTGAATTTTGTCTCCAGGTAAAGACAAATGCTTAAGATTAATACACAGAGGAAAAGAGGGGTTCTTACTGATCACTGAAAGAAAACTACTGAGTGAGGCAACAAAAGCAGGCCTAGAAACAAAGCAATGTGACACATTATTTTCTGCCCTGCAATAACTTACTCAGATGCTCTCCCATCTCTGATCCACAGAGGGTAAAACCTATGAGAACCCTGGAATTTAAATAATTATCTGGTACCTTGGGGTTTTAACTGCAACATCTTGACCAATCCCAGTGGACACAGGAAGGCCTGTGAGGAGATAAGGCAAAGGCCTGTCCACTCTAGCCTGTCCACTTCACCTGCCAGCCTTCCACACCAAGATTCAAAGCATCAGGAGCACTCTCAAAGCCCTCCTGGGTCGGTAGAGCTTTATGCCACCCCCAAACAGGCGGGTGGTTCTCAGGCACAATCTGGCCTGGACTGTTTTTCATTGTATAAAGTTGCTATGGTATCACCAATTAAAAATGCTAAAAAATAATCTGCATCTGTACAGCATGCTAAAATAACCTACCAAATGACATGTCCTTTCGTAGAAAGCGAGTCTACTAATTGCTGAGGGGCAGATTCCTCCACCCTTCCTCTCACTGAACACTGCCTTCAAGCTGCAAATACTCCCACTGCTTTCAGCATTTGCCAAGCTGAAGTTTTCCACAGAAACCATGAGTCAGCCTCCAAAAGTCAGGAGGCAGGCTTAAAAAATCATGAGATTTAAGTACAGCAGGTGAAATATTTTGCCTTGACGAGTGGATTTGGCAGAGCAGGCTTTCGGCGTAAGAGTCAACCTCACAGCAGGTGATCAGCACCCTCAGCACAGTGATCCTAGGCACATCTGAAAATATCTGGTCTAACACTTCACAAGCTTCTTGTTAGTGTCTAGCAGAAGGAAACTTGGATTCTAATTTCTCTGATCATTTTCTTCCCTATTTTTGTCTTTTTCTTTTGTTTTTTCCTGTCCCTCCATCTTAATGTCCAAATGCATTTCAATAGACTAGTCACTGAAGAAAGATGAATGTCAAAACTCAGATTAATAAGATAGCTCTGGTATTCAGGGGTCTGACAAAGCTATGGATGGCTGCACTGGTTTGTGAGGACAGAAGATTTTTCTGACCACAAGACAGAGACCAGCACGCAGTGGTGATCTGGTAGAGATGAGCAAGGTGAGGTTGTCTGATTTCACAAACTTTGTTTTCAGCTTAACATCAAGGACTCTATACCACATTACTTAAAAACTACACTTCAGTCAACAGGATCTGACATTACAATTTAAAGATCTATTTTCCCTCCTCAGTCTCAAAAACTACTCCTTTGAAGTCAAGGACTCAAACTGCTGTCCCTGACTGAGCACCTGACACAAATGCCAGGGCATGGGCACATCAACAGACCTTGCTGGCCTCCACTGGCCCTCCTGCCATGGTTGGGGGGCTCTATAGGATGTTGCTGCAGCCTGAGCTATGCTGCTTGCTTAGTAGTACAATCCTTAGGTGCCCTCTCTGACTCTGACACTTACCTGCTGACTGGTGCTCGAGTGATACTAGATTTGAGTCACCTCCCTGCTTTAGTCCAGGGATTACTGCACTATTGACAGAACCTGCCAGGATCACCAAGGTGCCCTGATTTGGAGTGTCCCTCCTCAGTGTCTGTGCTCAGTGTTGTCACTGTTCTTACCTGTATGCAGCCCAGCTCCAGGTCAGGGTGTGCCAGAAAGGCTGATGCTGTAACGTGAGGATAACTGGAATGTCTGGCCGGGTGTCAGGAGTCCAAAGGAGGCTCTGTGGCAGCCTTGGAGAGCAGAGCTGAGGGCCAGGCACAAACACGAGTGTGAGCACGTGGAGTACTCTACACATTGAGCATGCAGACAAATCAGAGGACAGAGTTAGACTTGGTCACACCTGATGCAACAAGAACCTGCCTTCACTTCCTCCAGCTGTAGTGAGCCTTTCACCCACCAGCAATCTTTTACACTCTCCACCAAACACAGAGCTAGGAGGTTGAAATGTACAGAAAACAAAATCCTGGCATGGTCTTCTTCTACTCAAAGCTTTCATCTTCCTCACACAGAAAAAGCCTGAATGCTCTGCAGCATTAGCTTGTCAAAGGGGGACATTTTAGCTTCGAGAAATTATCAGCATTGATTAATCTCAGAAAATTTGAAAGCAAATCCCAGAAGCAAGTTTTATAATGAGTTTTACAAGATTCTTAATTAATTATACAAGCATTTATATATGTTCATGTTATAAGCTTCCTACTTACGATTTAACTAATTCAATATTTTATTTCATAGGAGTTCATTATACTTTGGTCACAGTCATGGTGATAGGAGCATTTACATAAGGGAAAAAATTCCAAATAGACAGCTGGATTTTGGAAAGAAAACCGTGGATTTTCAGTGTTGTAAGATCAAAAAGCTCTTGTTAAGTATGACAACAAAGATTCTGGTCATTTTCAAAAAGAAAATATTAGTTTGGTTGGGTTTTTTTTTTAATTGGTGTTAAGAAGAGCTAAGTGAATGACTGTCTGTCTGGGTGCTGCAAGTGGGAACACGTCTAGATGCTATAAATTTAGAAATGAATAATCTTTCTCTACAACAAGTATAAGAAAAGTACAGAAAAGATGCTCCATTTCAGGAAAAGTCCATATAAGCGGAATCAGCTTCCCTATGAGGAAATAATTACTGCAAGCTGCAAAAATAGAAATAAAATCTTTGACGAATGGCTGGTGTATGAATTACTGTTACAGTGTATTTCTGCAGACAATATAGTGTCTGGGCTGAAACAGCTCTGTTGGCAGAACAAGCATGAGCCACTGTATGTGGGCTCTCAGAGCACTGCATGGGAGTGTTTACTTCAGCTCTCCTGGAACCAGGCAGGAGTGACGTTATCTTGCCAGAGCCTGAAATAAGCAGGGAAACTGCCAGCACCAAGAGAAAGAGGAGCCTGTGGCTGAGATCTTCGTCATCTGACAAAAAAAAAACCCAAGCCACCCAAATTCTAAACAAAGTAAGAAGAAAAAGTATTTTAAACCTCTTCCTAAGCAGATCTCACTGAATTCAAAGAGGAGCTGCTGGGTTCAGTCACTCCTGTTTTGACACCGTGGTAATTTTCTGTGGGCCAGGACAAACCACACTTGTTTGTCTTTTCACATCTGTATGTTCATACTGATTTATTATTCTAAATAACTGTTCAAATTGTACTGGATATTGTAAAAAACTCCAGTAATCCCCAGTAAGAACAAAATACTCTGAGATTTTAAAGATACTGATTTTATATAAAAAAAAAATATATAAATACATTATTTTTCTAATCTAAAGGATGAGCCTGAAATTAAAATGTATTGGTTAAATATGACTAGTTGAAGATCTGGGAGATGTACTGATCTATTCTGTCAAAAGACACCACCAGCTGACCTTCCCATAGCCCTTTTGGTCTCACCATAAATGAATGGAGATGAAATGCCTGTACACAAGAACCAGCAAGGCTGTGGCACACCACTGTGAAAAAGCAGGCTCTGGAGAGGCCTATCAGTTATCATGAAACTCTTAAAAGCCAGTGGATCAGGACAAGGACCAGACCCCAACTCATAGCCCACCTGTTTGGTCCTGCACCCCCAGAAGGAAATGACAGAAGATCCACTGGCTTCAGGAACAGAGCATCCTATCCTGCCAGCAGGAATTACATACAGTGGTTTCCCTGGACACTTGTTTCTGTGAAACCCCAGTTTCCTTTTGCACTTAGTGTTTAGCTGTTGGAAGGTTTTCCATGTGTGTCCCAGCAACACATTCCTGAAGTGCCTCAAAGAAAACCTGAGCACAGCCAGAAAGCAGGCACTGCTGGCGTACCCAGCTCAGCAGTGATGCAGACACCTAAGCTATTTAAATCTTAGAAGTTTTATTCCCTTCCACTGAAGTCAGTCTTCCCTTTGATTGCATAACAGAGGACTGGCCTTTGGGGTTTGATTGTTGGAGGGTTTCTTTTTACAGAATCACAGAACCAGACAATTGCCTAGACTGCAAAAGACCTTTAAGATCATCAAGCCCAATCATTAAGCTAACTAACACTGACAAGTCATCAACTCAACCATATCCCTCAGCACTACATCTACGTGACTTTTAAATCCCTCCAGGGATGGTGACTCCACCACTGGCCTTGGTAGAACAGAGATCTCCTTGCACGCTCTTTGCAAACACTTCACACTTCCCTCCTAGCTGCCTGTCCTAGAAGATGCTTTGCCATCAGTGCTCTGCTCATGCCAGTCATTTAGACTTTCACAAAGTGCAATTCAGTCAGGTGAAACTGGAGGTGTCCACGTAAAGGTGTATAAACTCCAGAGGCTTAGATGAGTGTAGATCAGCTGTGGGCAACAATTCTGAGAAGTAAAAAAGGGAGCACTCCATCACCGGATGGGCTCTGAATGGAACAAAAGGATTAGCTCCAACACATGCTCAAAACAGAAATTCATTTCAGCAATGTTGTTCAAATGGGAGGGTTTGGCTTTTTTTTTTTTTTTTTCTCAGAAAGGAAAAACTACAGCAAAGCAACTTCTCTTCCACTGAGCTCTCAGGACTTAATTCTCTATCATTACAAATTATTTCCATTTTTCCAAGTGAAGCCCACTCCACCATCACTTCTGGTTCAGATACAGTTCCCACATTTGCTTTTACTCTTTGCACCAGTAGGGCAGATTCCTGCAGCTGAGACATTTATAGCCACAGACCTTCTAGTTACTTTCTGGTGAAGTGGTTGGGAAAATCTTCCTTTGGAAGAACTAGTGAACAGTGTGTATGCATTGTGAATCATAACACATGCACCAATAAGCTGCTGGGTTTAAAAATGCCTTCCTTTACTTGTGTGCAGCACAAATTAAGTCAGTGGGGTTTCAAATTAAATAGAACTTGGCATTTCCTCTAAAAAAGCCATATTTTGTTTTGCTAGATCTGCATAACTCAGAAGTGCCTCAGTTAAAGTTTCTTGTACGTAAGAGAGATGAATTTATCTAAAGAAAGAAATTCTGTCTTAATTTAAATCCCTATGGCAAACAGGTGTTGTTCTGTGCAGATTTTGGCCCTCTGGGTGCTTTTATTCTAGTTTTGTTTTTATGTTCTCTCTAAAAGAATGGGGCAATCTCACCATCCACTCAGAGATAAAATATGATGTGTCACTCTGAGACCAAGGCATGGATCTCCCAGCTCTGAACAAAGCCAGTCCTGATCAATGAAACAGAGAACAAATGCAGTGCCAAAACACACTTGGGAAAAACATATTATCTTATTTTCATTTTTCAGTTTTGCATAAGATATGAAGAAAATCTTGGAAGTGTTGCAGAATTTTTTTTAATCACTGTAAATATGCCTTGGAAAAAAGCAATAGGGATTAAACACCCTATGCCTTTTATTATCCTGAAACTATTATTTTTTGATATCTGAGATCACAAGCAAGAGCCATGAGTGGTTGTAATTACATCATCCATTCTAGAAGTTGCAAATAAACATTTTTATATGCAGTTACTTTACTATGATGAATTAAGAGTAATTTCAAGCTAGGTAAGTAATGACAAGCCATTTATTGATCAAGTGTATGGAATATAAACTAAGCTGTAGTACAGAGGTACCCCAACTCTCCAGCAGTCCTGCAAGAATATTTAGCATAATATTTGTACCATTTTGAAATTATTAGTTTATTCTGAAGGACTCAAGCAGAGTTCATAATTCCATAACACATGAGTCTGGAGATGCTTGTCTTCTGGTGGACAACACTAACCAAGTGTTGGCTTTGCTCTCTAGATGTCCCTGTGCAAAGATTGTGGAGAGCAGATGCTCAAGGCTCCCCAGGGAGTTTATCACACCTACCAATTATTATATTTGAAGAAGTGAGCCAAAAAGAAATCTTACTTCTTTTCTGTCCTCAATATGAAAGCAAAACAATGTATGGCCTAAATGAACAGCCAAAACCCCAAAAAACAGCAAGAACAACAAAAAAAAGTTTACCTCCTTTCTACCACTACATCATTAAAGTGGAGATATGAAGGAATAGAAGGTATTCCTTGGGGAATATTTAATTTTCATGGTGAATTCAAAGGAATAGACTCAAGTGTGTTCTTGACATGCAGAGGAATGGTGTGAGAATTAGTAGTAGCTGAGATGTCAAAGGATTTTCTCTGCTGCTGCCTGTGGCCAGCAGGAGACAATGCTGCAGTGTTAATAAATCATGATTAATTCCAGCTCCTGATTAAGGGTGAGCTCTGCTGACTTCCTGGCTGTTCTCTGATGGTCAATAAAGAAATATACACAGTATTTTTAAGTCTTTAAAAAGGGCTGAAGCACAATCAGCATTCAGGCAGGCTTACTGTTGAGATGTGATAGTTGACCTCTCCTACTGCAGAACTAAGCAAATCACTCAGCCTTTTGACACTGAAGGAAGTCCAAAGAATTATTTTGAAAATATGGCTTCTGAGGGTGCTCTCTCAACATTTAGGTTGCACCTAAAGCAAGGATTTCAATGATATTTTCAGACTAATTTTTTGAAACCTTCTAGTTCACTGGCTGTTGTATAGAGAATTTTACCAGTTTGAACACAGAAAGAATTGTGGTACTTTATGAATGTACAGGGATGTGACAGATATACACACACACAGTCTATATGCAGAGAGTAAGAGAGGAAAGCAATGGCAATGCCAGTCATCAGGTATAAGACAAAACATTCTCTGGTCTTCTAAGAGCTTTCAGTAGAAGGATCTACCTGTCTTCCACCTTTGGGCTTGATAATCCACAACTCTTTGTGGAACAATACCAGGATTTGACCCAATGTCCTCGTAATTTTTATGAATATAGCATTTTTCCATTTATTGATCTATACATGGGGAAGACTATAAAGAGGAGTTAACACATCACCTGTTTCCAGTTATTCCCCTCTGTCTGGTGCTAGAATCCAGTCACATCCCTACCCATCCCTCTCTGAAGTCCAGCTCAGAACACCAGATACATTCAGAACACCACGTTTCAGAGTTTGGCAGACAACAGATATAAAATCAAAAGTCTGCTTAGGGAATAAGAGCTGTCAGGGGAAATGCTATCATCCATCCTCCAGAGTGAGTTGTCTGCCCATGTCTTGAAGAAAAGCCTGTCTGCAGGAGAGGAACAGGGGTGCTATTCTTAGAGATCAGCCAACAAGACTTGTGTGTCACTGCTTATGGCTCAGGAGGAGGGTGGACACTGAACTTACCAGTTCTGACAGGCCCTCTATGATCTGTGTCAGTGAGGGGCATGCTGCTTCTATCTGAAATAGATAAATGCTGTGCAAAGCTGAGTTGGAGATAGAAGCTTTACTTTTAACCACAAGAGCCCAGTTATGGGAGGAAACAGCAAAGCTGGTGCCTACAGAAATCTGTTTAAATTCCAGCACACGTTGCTTTCTTAGCTATAGCACTTTGTGTTTTATGGAAAAGCAGGCAATAAACAACTCAGACTGTACTCAAAACACATAGTTGTTGTTTTTATGACTATCCCAAGACTAACCTTGAGAGTCCTGTGCTTTCTGGTATAAAAGCAATGATTTAATCCCTAGAAGAAGAGGTTACAGAGCCTTTGTCTAGTGAGCAGTCAGTATTTCTGGATGACTACTTGCTACCTAACAAAAATGTCAACATACTGGATATCTGTTTGCTCAGCAAATCACTGTTGTAAAGCATTACTTGATCCAGTTATAAGTTAACAGCTCTGATGCAGAATGAGAAAAAAAGACCACTGTTGACACCCAGGTGACTGTATTTACATTGCAGCTACTCAGCTTTTGCATTTCCTAGAAAAACATTCATATTTCATCTTGTGTCCTGAACCATCAGTGACAGGCAATTTGGGAAAAGCATCCACACTTAGGGGACAAAAAGTGACAACTCTTGGAAAGTTGTATCTCTCTCTACAAAGAAAACAAAATTCTGTCTTCAGAACTTTTCAAATAAATAGGTCAACTTAGTGGTAATATGGAAAAGGAGGAGATTTATCTATATTAAGCTGAGCAATGATGCACTATGAGACATCCTCCATTAAAAGCAAATGGGAGAACATTTGTGTGGGCAACCATAAGTAGGACTATGTAGAAACTGCTAATATTTGGCCATGCATGTCATGTAACAGTTACTGGCTGTTGAGCAGTGCTGAGACTGCCTCAAGTACTTCTTTGATTATTTAAAAGTAAGCTTGTTATTTAGTTTTTTTAATGAAGACAATTAGGGTTTTCTTCATTGATACTAACTTGCTGTGCTCATCTGCTATGAGGAGCAGTATTGTCCTCTACACTGCATCTCCATCATGCCTCAGGCTTTATTTACAAATATTTAAAATTTATTACAAAAATTATTTACAAAATTTTGCATCCCGTCTTCTTTATGATCTCTTCCTCTTTTGCCTTGTAGACAATAGTAGAAGTTGCATTATGCACAATCCTCTATTGGTACCCTGCTGAGGCCACTTTCTCACTTGGTGCTGAGGATACTGCACTCTCTGAATCAAACGCATCTCCTCTTGACCTTGCCTTGCCTAAATCCTCAAGATCAGACTCCATCACCCTCCACAACTGAGGTCTTTCACTTGAGTGGATTGTCTGGATCAAGACAGATGATTTTGCCTTCTGTTCATTCAGATTCCAGTGCCTAAGGCTATAGCCAGCTCATTGGCTAAACAACTTCCTACATCACAGCAGTACATCTCAAACCACATCAAGGGACAAGAGGAGCACTTATTTGGGTTATTCTGCGCAGTGATGAAAATATCACAGGATTTGTTATGAATAATATCAAGTGTTTTCCATTTGGCAACACAGTTGAAGGTCCTTTTGTAAAGAGTAGTAACAGACTATATCTCGGGAAAAAAAGTCAACGTAAAATGATCTGCATCCTAGAAGATAATCTTAGTTACTGTCAGTACCAGGCCAATGCTTGGAGATCTAATTTTATGTCATCAAACAGGGAAGCTTCCAAGGAGACAGATGTGTTATACAGCACCAAGTTTAAGAGATGAAGAACACTTCTTCCCCAGCTGTGTAGACACAGAAAGGCCCTCAAGCAGCTATTACAGCTGTCCAGTTCAGTAGCTGAATTTGACCCACCTCACTCATCCATTTCTGCTCCCAGATGTGGTATACTCAGCAATAAATGTAGCTTGCCACTGTATTTATTTTAAGTTCTTCAGGCTTAACAGAAAATAAAAGGTTTCATCTCAGGTAGGTACATCGGCTCTGTGGTGTATCTTCATCTGCCACTATCTTTAAAGGCACAGTAAACAGAAAAGCCTTATATACTGACAGAAGTTGGGAAGTACTTTGCTGATATCTGTGGCCCTGGGTTAATCTGTTTACAGATAAAAATCTGTTCCTTTTTCCCCAGTTCCACTTTCTACAGGTGAAGGAGAATTGTCATTTTCACTCAGAATCCAGTCCACCCAGCCTGCATGAGCTCAGGGGTGGGACAAGCAGCTCTCCAGAAGTCCCTCAAGCTGCACCAATTCTGTGGCTCTGCAGCCTTGTGGCCTGGACAGGTTATTTGTATAAAAATTCCAGCCCTGTGAAGACTCTGCAGGACCTGCAGCACTGACTGCCCAGAAGCATTAAGGGCATGCAAGCCTAGCATGAGCAACTGCAAGGAGCAATGCATGCAGCTCTCCCCAGCTGGACAAGTCTGCTGAGAGATGACTAGAAGGGCACAGCTTGGAATGTTTGTTCTCAGTTGTGCTGTCCCTCTGTGCCTGGGGCTCAACCCAAGTGATTTACTGCCCAGTGCTAACCATTGTCCAGAAGTTAGACCCACAAAAATTTATAAATGCTTCACTGCAAGTTACAGTGTGATTTATTCCCTGTCATGAATATCTAGCTTTACTACACACAACAATCAATTCCACAAGATGAGCATGTTGCTGAGTTATAGCTGTCTCATACAAGTGTATTTTGAGAGAAGAACATAAAAAAATAAATTCAGAGCCTCCAATATTGAAGACATTAAATGAGTAGGACAGCAGTGTTGACTGTTGTTGTTAATTATGAATTAATTATGAGTGGATAATTAGAACTGAACCCAGCACCCTTTGTATTGGTTTTGTACTGAACAGTATGACTGAGCTGAGGCCAGTGAGATGCCTGTGCTGTCTTACAGACACCTTCTGACATCATGAGGGTGATGGAGAGGATGGTGATGCTGTCTAGAGCCCACCTCTGAGCAGAGGCCAGTGCAGGGATCAAGGAAGAAGAAAGAAGTGTGGTAACATGTGATGCTACAGTTCCAATCACCAGAGGGAAAGAGAGCACAGAACACTGATTTTCTCAAGAAGAAAATCTTGTGGCAATGATTTCCCCCACACTTCTGCACAGATTTCCCAGGCCAATTACTCCTCCTTTGGACTATTTCAAACCTGTAGCTATTCAACAGAGTAATAATGTCTGTGACCTGCTGCTAAAACACTCATGCAGTTTATGAGACAGATTAGTACTATTCTCATTTAGCAGGATCAAATAGAGGCAGAGTAACTTGCCCAAGGTTATCAAAGTGCCAAGTGGTGGAGATGGAAGCTACTTTGAATCCCAGCATCATGTTCTCTCTACTGTACCATAGCCAGGACCCCTCTGTGTTTAAGAGATGTGCAAGGAGGAAATTCAATCAACTGAAAATAGCTATTAAAAAAAACACCAAACAAAAAACCAACCAGTATCAGGAGTAGAAGAAAGCCAAGATCTATTTTACAAAGTCAATAACCAAACTATTCTGTCAGGTAAAGAAGACAGTAGATGGCAGTGTCCCCCAATACTTCCTAGGGAGACAGGACTCTTGCACTAACATCCCTGGCACAGCACACAGACCCACACCCCAGCCAGTGACAGATGCTGCCAGGACAGACTCCACTCCCCACTGCCATTTAAAACAGCCAGTGTCTGCAAGCATAGTGCTAGGCAGTCTCTGCTTATTTCTCCTTTGGAAAGCCTTGTAGCTCCCTTCTCCTGTCTTGAAAGCTAACCCACTCTAAATGCCATCTGACAGATGACAGTAGGAGATTGTGACCATTTCTGGACTGAAGGAAACACTGGTCAGTCAGCTCATCAGACATGTTCCACAGTAACAAATGATGACAGCTTTCCATTTTCTAAAGTCCTGACATCTGGCCTTCAGACACAAGGTATTAAAAAGCCAGGAATAAATGTCCTAGGGCAGAACAGAGATATGGCTTCAAATGATCTGCTTCTGCTGGCTTCCTGTGTCACAATGAACAAATCACTATGTCTCTCTGCATTTTGTTTCCTGTTGCAATGCAGAAATCTCTGCTCTGGGATATATACCAAATGAATAAATAAATATTTCTGCTCATTCAATCAATGGAAGAATTCAGAATAACTCCAATGACTCAAAGAATCAGGTTCCCGTGGCTGATATCTAAATATTTGCTGAAGTCTTCCCACAGGAAATTGCCAAGGTTATTCCATTCAACTTTGTAAGACAATCACCATATAAAAGTCCTAAAAGAAACCTAGAACACTAATGAAGACAATAAATATATAAGGAAGCAGCATTTTGTAATGGTTTTATCAGCACCAGATCCAAACTGGGGTCTGTTGTGGGGCAGATACCTTTCAGATTTATCTGAAAGAAGAGGAGCACAACAAGTGGACTCAATGGAAAGGTCAAGAATTAAAACATCTACTCTTCCAGCACTGCTGGATATTCTGTTCCCTTGTAAAAATCAACATAGCTGTCAACCACAATATTGGCATCTACAAGCTGATCATCTGATCTATTCTCTGAGCTTTAGCATTATCTTGGGCTCTAAAGACCAATATTAGAGTGCTTTGCAGCTAAACAACTGCTGCAGGGCACAGTGATGTGAACTTTTAACACCTACAATGACAGTGAGGAAGGACACAGACTTTGCAACTGGTCTTGGATTCAGGGATAAAGAATAATGGCAAATTAAGCCAACCTGACAGGGCATGCCACCAGCATTTAAAATTAGCCCTTATGAGTCATCCAGACATGTGCTAGAAAAGCAGATCCCAGACCACATTCTTAGCCTCCTTCTTCTAAAGCTCCAGAGTGATATAAAACCTTTCACTACAGCATGCTAATGATCTGGATTTAATATACAAAAAGTGATGTAAAACACTAATTTTAAATATGCTCAGAACATAGTGTGATGCATCCCATGGTAAAGAAGAACAGCACATACAGGGAGAAGGGGGAGCAGGAACGGATTGATAAATCAGTTTTGATCACTAGGCAATTGCAAAACTCATGCTGTTTCCAACATGCTGAGGGGAAAATTCCCTGCAGAGTGACAACAGCACAAGATGGGCCTCAACCACCTCCCTGGGGAGCCTGTGCCACTGATCCACCACCCTCAAGGGAAACAACTTCTTCCTGATAACCAGTCTAAATGGTCCTATATGGACATCTCACATTTTGTGGAATGAAAGGTTTCCCTGGTTTGTTTGTCCAGAGCTAGAAGATTCCTGGCCTAAGCAACCACTCTAACAATAATAATCTCTGAAGGACATAAAACGAAGTGATTGTTCAACTATTTAGGAAGAAAAAGTAGTATCTTTGTTCATTAATCCATAATTGTAGAAGTCTGTATGGTACACAGGTACCTTTAGAAAGGCACTTTGCCTGACTGAACACGATATGAATGGCAGAAGAAAGCTATGTCATCAGAGAAATTAGTTAAAAAAAGGTGCTTATTACAGAATTACCATTGCTTAATACTTTTATATCTTTAAAGGTATCATTTTATAGATTCCCTACCTCTCAAGACAGCCAAGGAGGCCTTCATAAGCTTTCTTTAAAGAAATGTGCCCAGGCCAATACTGTTTTTTGCACCACCTATGTACAGTTCCTCTGGACCCTGATACCTCTATCCTGAAATGTGCTGAATATGCATTCTGCTGCTGTGGTAAGCTTTTACCACTGACATAATCAGAAATATCCCAGGAACATGCTGGCAGATGTTCAGCATTGCAGGTCTCACTAA
>JANHGL010017450.1:23353-37044 GCA_024611195.1 Ceyx melanurus
GGAGGCCTTCATAAGCTTTCTTTAAAGAAATGTGCCCAGGCCAATACTGTTTTTTGCACCACCTATGTACAGTTCCTTTGGACCCTGATACCTCTATCCTGAAATGTGCTGAATATGCATTCTGCTGCTGTGGTTTCAGTACCAGTCAGTGAAAGAATAAGCTTTTACCACTGACATAATCAGAAATATCCCAGGAACATGCTGGCAGATGTTCAGCATTGCAGGTCTCACTAAACTCATCAAGATTAATTGCTAAGTAATGGCTTATGATGTGGTTCTGTTGGTGGGTTCAGCCATGCTACTGGTGACACTAGAGACAGGAAAACTTTCCAAATGTAGATACCTGACAAGTGTTGGCCAGGAATTTGAGTAACAGGATTTACAGAGTCCTCAGTTTTCTTTAAAAATGCAAGCCTCAGGTTGACCTTGATCTTACAGAAGTCAAACAGTGACTTTGAGTTTTTATTTAAATGTAATTTAAATTTAATTTGAAATTAATAGACAGTCCCTCTGAACACAGGGCATAGGGTGAAGCTTGTGAATCAACCACTGCTACAAATCCTTACCTTCTAGATGTGTCCATGTTTTCTTTATCAGAAGAACAACCCATCACCATCCACTCTTCCAACCAGGCTGTTCTTCCAAGTCACCCTTCGACCAGTGTCAGGCCCTGGCAGAACAAGAGCAACACAGAGTGTGACCACATGAGGCTCAGCTGTGCCCTGGAGCTTTGGTGTTTGCATCCAGCATACCTTGCCATCACACATTTTCTCCTGGTCTGTGGGAGGCATGATTCTGTTTCATGTCAGATATCATCAACAACATTTTTAAGAAGGTTTTTTTTTTCATTCAGCAATCTAAGGAAAAGCAAACAAAATGAAAATTACATCAAATAGGATTTTTTTTTTAATATTCCCCTGCTCCCTACAACAACAAAATAGTCTATCCCACTTCTTTCCTCAAAACCATAGTGCTCTAAAAGAACAGACCTCAACACTTTCTATGATTTTCAGACATCTTCAAAGAACCACTAGATTGTTTTTTATTTTCTACATGATACTCCAGAAAACCCCGAAATGTTTAAATCACCATTTCAAAGCAATATTCCTCAGAACTGATTAACAGAAAAATTAATTAATTAGGTGATCTAGTACTATGGCATCTTTCATAACATCTTTCGATTCTAACAGCATCCAGTGTTCACCTTGATCTTTTACAAGACTTTAAAAAATCTTGTACAAGAAAAATAGCTTGGAGTTTTTTCCATCCTTTTTTATTATTTTCCAAATAAAATTTCACAATTTAGCTTAATTGGTTTGCTTGACACTTTCAGTCCTAATTAGCAAATTTAGCTGTTTTAATAAAGAAACAGTGATTGTCACCTGCAGCATGTAACATTCCAAAGGCTCCCCACCAAAAAATATCACAATTTCACTTTCTCTGTGTTATATAGTAAAGCTTCTGGAAGAGGCTATGGTGCTAAAGAGTCCACAACCCTCACAGGCAGAAGCAATCAGGGCTAGAGAATTAAAACAGTAGGAGCTCTCTTTTTGTTACCTCCTATTATGAGTGTATTCCACTAAGAGTGAAATGTATATAAACACATGTATAATGTATTTTTACTGTCTGGAGTAGCAACAAGCATTATGACAACAGCAGCTGTGGCACTGCAGGATGCAAAAGGATTCAGAGACCTCAGTGTCATCCCTGGCTGACCCCTGGCTATCAAGAGTTCACAGCCTGCTCCTTGCACACACACAAGTCACAGCAGTCTCAACCCTGAGAGGAGTAGACTCCTGCAAAGATTTTAATAATCACTTGGAAATCTGAAGTCATGTTGGTATTCTGTTCCAGGGGACCTGTGAAAATCAAAGCTGCAGACAGGGTTAAAATACCCACCCACCCTTGTCTTTCAGATCACCAACAACTTTCAATCCTGACCATGCCTCTGTTTCAGATCATGAATTTTTACAGATGGTTAGTCTATTAATCTGTGTTATATGAAATCAAAGCTAAAGCTCAAATAAATCTCAATTTTGTGATGAAGTTAATCTTTTTTTTTCCCCCTTGTTGTTTGATAATCAGCATGTTCTGTTGAATAACCAGCGTATTTCCTAACAGAACTGCGAGGAGTTGCACAATAGCATTCATTCATTTGAAAAAAGGACAGAGTCAAAGCTCTACTGTCTTACATCATTTTCAATGAATGCTTTAGAGTAAAATGGCAATCATGAGACCTCCAGCCTACACGAGGAGGAAGTGGTTTTGCAGGCTTGCCAGATGAAAGAGTGACATCACATTATCTTCGTCAATGCTGGTTGCAGTTCTTCGATAAGCAGGCAAACATGGAAAGTGTGTTCTCCCATCACATGCTAGGCATCACTTTCCATTCATCAGTGAAGCTGGCCGTGCTTGCCTCAGCAGAAGTCCTGCCTCCTCTGCTGGAGGAAAGAAGCTGAAAAAGTGACAGAAAGAGCAATCATTTCTGCTCCCAGACCGAGCTATTCAGATGCAGATTCCAAAGCCACTTGCTATTTGTTTATGCCACAGATCAGAGAAAATCGAAACCATCCTTCCACAGCAGAGTGTTATGTGACATTACTTTCAATCCTAAACCCACTAGCAGCAAGTTTTGCAGTTCTTGTGTGTAAATGTGAAAGAGAGCTTTAGTTTTTCATATTGCTTATAAAACACATTGTTGTGTGTAGCACCCCATGCTGAAAATCAACGAACACACATTGCAAATGACAGGCACAATCCCAACCACCAAGAATTCCAGCAGTGTACCTGGAATTTTTTGGTGACTTGTTTTTTCAGCAGAGTGCAAATAAACCCAGACTTTCACTTTCCTATAAGGTTCCCACACTGAAAATTTGCTGAAATGAGAGATAACTTGAGTTCACAGCAGACATTTCAGAGAGCTTTCCAAAGTGATAAATTGCTATCACTTCTGTTAACAGAAATTTGAGCTTAACCTGCAGCCCATGTCAAGTGAGGAGACAAGAATGTTTTTCTACATACACCTATATGTAGTCTAGCATTATTACACAGAAAGCTGATAGTGCTCCTGATCTGCCTGCAAAGGAAATTTTCTGTCATATATAGTCTCAAAATTAAGTTCATTACTGTACCTTAGCTGAGACTTAATTCTCCTCCATATATAGGACACTGCATAGAGATGCATAACATTTATTAAACACCTCTTAGTACATTTTTCATGTACTCAAGAGCATTAGGCTATGGTGCTGTTCCATCAACCCAGAACTAAGCATTCTTACTCATTGCAGATATATGCTTACCTGATTTTGGCATCCAATTAGGCATGAGATTCAGATTAATTTTTTCTTGTGGTTGAGGCTTTCATAATGTTCCTCTCTTTGACTTTCTGGTGTCCAGAATAAGACCAGCTCACCAAAGCCAGCACATCAATAAGGGCACAGGTAAGCTTGTTCTGGTCTGTGCAGTTTCACAGCTTCTGGAGGAAATAGATATTTTTACAACCTTAACCTTTTGTCTAAGAAGTTACAGAAGAGGGAAAAGTGATGGGGAACAGGGACAAGCACACTGTACATCTGCATGACCAGAATTTCTGTAAGAAACCAAATGAAAGCACTGCTAAAGTAGAAGCCCTGCAGAGATTCATGTAGAGGGTGTGAACACACTTACACTGAGCACAGGGCACACAGCTTCAAGCAAACCCTCAAGTGTTCAGTATTATTTTTAAAATAGGATTAAAAACCTTGCTCAGCTCATCTAATATGAGCTCAGTTTATCCTCACTGTTTAATCTCTGGGAAACCCGGGTAAAATTAGAGGTGAAAGACACCAAATCTTATCAGAGTAGAAGCAAGCTGGTGCCTAAAGTAAACTAAGTTCCCTTTCTCATTTGCACAGCTACGTCATAGGTGGTAGAGAAGGAAATCTCCCAAGCCTGGCAGACCCAAAAGTGGTATCACACGCCAACGCCCACGAGGTTAAATAAGCACTACTCTGATAAACCCCAGCCAAACAAAGGAAAGAATTACTGTTCCCTTTTGGAACTGGAAGTCCCAATCAAGATTATAATCCCCAGACACTATGCTCCTACAATTAAAAAAAAAAATAAATTAAAAATACACTAGTATACATTAAAAAAATCAGCCAAGGCAGCCTATCATCAGTATTATTATACACAGTCATATAGTTCATCTGAACAGAAGCACTCTGCAAATGAGTGCATCTCCTTAGATGTTTTCATGATAAGAATTAAATTTCTCAGCTCTCAAGAGGCAACAAACAGTAAATCATCTATATTATGAAACCTGGATAGCAAGCAGCAAGTTAAAAAAAAAGTGTGTCTTGTAGCAGAAATTCACTTCCTCAAAATAGTGGCATTTGCACTGAATTTATAAAAATCCATTTTAGCCACTTCTCTTACTCTAGTGTCTTCAGTTCACAATAGATGAAAATGCTCTGACCACAGACATTTCTTAATTGAAAAGGAATTGGGAAGTGATGCCAATTTCTTCTGTCATTCAAAGGTCTTGGTTAATAAGCATCGCTTTAGATCCATTTGAAAAAAAATTCACTTGCCATCACGGGATTTACACTTATTTTCTGGAATGTTTAGATTTAACCAGACATTTAGGCAGGTGATTGATTTGGGAAAGAATGGGTTGTGGACTTTAAGCAGAGGTGATGAGAATATACATAACTAGTTCTGCAAATAAACTTGAATGCAAAGAAATTAACAAAAATGTGTCAGAACTGTCCATAGTTTGTGCCCTGTAACAGAGCATTTTGGGCAGGGCAGGTGCCAGGTATACACCCTTTCTGTATTACTGATCTCATATATGAAAACTGTGTCATCTCCATCTGGTCTCTCCTCAAATCCCAAAGTCTAAAAGGCATGTAAGTTGTCAGGCAGATTTAAGCATGAAGAGGAAAAAGCACTGCAAAGTAAAATAAAAATATCACAGGGAAAAAGTCAAATCTTATTTTTTAAGGGTGTGTGTTAGTCTAGAGAGGTACCTTTTGGAATAGCTAAAGCACACAATGGAAAATGGTTTCTCAAGGGTGCCTTTTCTTTGTGCCAGTTGATCTCCTTCTCCCTGACCCTGCCAGCATGAGAGCCTTTAGGTAGCAGGAAATTTTATCATCATCTCCCCCTTGCCTCTCTAGTGTCATAGTCACATTTTTCAGGTTGCTTTGATCTTCTCCCATGTGACTTTTCCCTCCAGGGTATTTCCACTGTGCTTTCTCAGAGGAGGAGATGACAGTCTCATGAAGCATAAGCTACATGTTCCCCAAAGCCAGGAAACTCTTCGTGGCTTCGCATGAATGGACCTGGGCCTTCTTTCCCTTTGTTGTTTCAACAGAGTGAGAGGATCCCTCTGAAGGTGTAGCTGGCTTTCAAATCTTTGCATGATCTTATTTCCAAATAAAACTCTTTTCACTCACCCACCTCTCTGAACACCAGCTGTTCTTCCTTTTGGAAGAAAGCTGTGGAACTGCATATTAATTATCCTAGCCATGGGACAGATGGGTCAGGTGGATCTGCTTTTGCACTCACCAGTTTTGTGTATTTCCTCTGCATCCATCACATTTTATTCTGATCCTCCCCAATGACAGGCAGGTTTCAACTTATGTCAAATAGCTGCTGCAGTTTTAGAAATAGAGCTTGAAGAAAGTAATATATGTACAAGTAATTTAAGAAACATCTTAATCAGCCTGAAAAGGTTCTCAATATTTCCAAACAGTAAGGCCCATTACAGAAAATAATAATAATAAAAATAAAAATAAAAAATAATAATAATAACTGAATCACCTAAATATTGTCATTACTTATTGAAATGATGTTACAGATTTTTTCCATGATCTCTAAATGTTTCCATAGTCTGTCATTCTCTATCACCTTACTCAAACTGAAGTTAGAAATACCAGTCTATAGTTAAAACTCAGTAGCCACTTCCTCTGGCTACAATATATTCACAGTGAGTTTCCTAAACAGCACTATGCAGTTCAGAGATTATTTTTTTTTAAATCATAACCATGATTTAAAGACCTAAGGAGATGGCAAACTCTATTAGGGGATGAATTCTAAGAGAGAAAAGACAACTATCCTTTGTGGGTCTTCTCTTAAAAACAGAGTAATTCACTTGCACACATGAATATGCCTGTTCTGGGTAACTGATGCTGTGCCACAGGCTGCCCACAAGAATAAAGGTAAAATGGTGACACTTTATCAAATCTGAATATCTAAACGTTACAAATAAAGGCCACAAAGCTGCTGGTACAGTTAGAAATACTACTGCCTTTCTCTACTAGTGTTTATGTTAATGCTGTTCTCACTAACAGCAGACCTTTATGCTTTTCTCTGAAACTATTGGCTTTAAAAATAGGTAAATAAAAAAAGGGGAAGGAATAGAATCTGAACTGATCTCTAGATTTCCATGAGCAGGACCTTCTCAGTCAGATAGTTGTTCATATAATTTAGCTACAAAGAAAGGCAGAAGGAAAACACTGGCAGGAAAAGCAGTTAAGGACAGGATAAACCACCAGCAAGGGCTCCTCTTGCTGAATTGAATGCATCCATCCATCACAAGCTTTTCAGGGCACCCAGATGGCCTTTGACTTTTTTAGATTTGTGGGCGCTTGACACCTCTGAAAATCAGGCCAGGGAGAAAATTAGTCTACCTCAGATGGTACAGTTAGCATACCAAACAGAAATATACCTGCCTAGACAGATCCAGCCTGAGGCAAAGACAGGGAATTTGGTTGTCTGGGAATGGCAAGCTTCCTGGAGCAGCCAAGCACTCATCCAAAAATGATCTGGACAACTTTTCCAGACACATCTTTGGGTTAGAAATAAAACCAAACCAGTAAAAATCTAGTCCACTGAGCTCAAAAAAAAAAATAAACAGTATGACCTAAATGTTTGGAGTCCATGGAGCACAAAGCTCCAGTCCAGATGGATTCAACCAGGTCCAGCCCTATAGCTTTCTCCAGAAAAGATCATAGAATGAATCATAGAGAAATGTCTGGGTTGAAAGGGACCTCTAGAGGTGATCTAGTCCAACCCCCCTGCTGAGAGGAAGGACATCAACATGAGCAAGCAGACAGTTTTCACCTCTCACCTTCATAGTCTGTCACTGCTGCAGGGGGAAATTAGTTTTCTGTGATGCACTGATTACAGTAAGTTATATAGTCTTGATTTTTGAGTTGGCTCAGCTCATCTTTGAACCTTCTTCCCCTTGCAGCTTGGCATGTAGGTTTACCCTATGAGAAGAAAAAAATAAAAATAAAGCAAGCCTCATGTTGGCTATATTGGATTAGAAATAACTTTAATAATTAGAATTCCACAAGCAGAAAGCTCTGTCAACACAGAGTCATATGAGGCAGTTAAGTATGGAAAATAAATCAGTGTTGCAGCCAATAGACTGTCCTCTGTCCAAGTCAGTGATGACATAGTAAGATGTCATGATTTCTCACTGCCTACATATAACCTTTACTGCAGCAATTTCTCTTCTAATGTGCTATTTGCACTCACCACTTGTAGGTTAGTTAACTCAGCAGAGGCCAGGCACACTGCTCAGCAAGCTCTGTCTTTCTTCCCAGTAAGCACATGCGACTGAGGAAACACCAGCCCAACCACAGCTTATTCTTCATGAGAGTAAGATTTGTCACAAAGATTTCTAGCACTTCACTGCTTCAGTGGGTCAGAAATACCCTGGAAAAAGCATTTCTCATGGCAGGGCAATACTTCCACTTCTGGCCAAAACCAGAAGGTGGACAGATGACCAGAAATTAAGGAAGATGAAAAAGTGGAACCTCCAGCAAGGGCACTTTTCCAGAGAGAAGTGAAGGCTCTTATTTGATCTATTATCTGTGGTCAACAAATAGAAAATTCTCATAAAACTCCCTTGTGAAATCCTCTTAGCTCATTGTTCTGCCAGAAAGAAACAGGCACCCCTAAATTTTACCCATCAGAACTCCCATCAGTGCTCTGACAAGAGTGACAAACAGGGCTCCTGCAACCACAAGCACCCAGCAGAACCACATAGCTGCAAGAAAACAAAACACAGCTGAGAATAGTAAACTGAGCCTGATAAGAGCTCTGTGTTTTTAATCACAAAAGTAAGCACTTAGCAACTAGATCAGGTTTAATCCCCATCCTTCTCTTGTGTAAGTATAGCAATGTCACTTACTACTGGAGCTACACGTGGAGGCAGGCAGAGCAGGACTCCAATATTTAAGCAGAAATACAGGAAACACTTGTACATTGAGCAAAACTCATCAAGAAATAAAGATCAGCAATTCCAAATAGAGTCATTGATTTCAAGTCTTTGTAGCTGCCATGAAAACCATGGTAAGCAATGGCCAAAGGTTCATCACTTGTGCATGACATGAAGGCCACCTATAGAGGTTGGGAGGGAAAAAAAAAGGTGAAAATAGATGGAATTCCCTTTAAACCAGTAGGATTTGCACACCAGGCTGCCTGCTAAAGCCTATCAGGAACTGGAAACTGACAACTGCTGTCAGAGGTGGGGTGCATCTGTTTTGCACAGACCAGTTCCTTGATATGCCAGGTGATATTCATCCAAAAATCCATACAGGAGCTGCTACCACTTAAAGCAAGAAAAACTCCATCCTATTTTTTTGAGAGGGAAATTTAGACAATGCTAAACAGCTTACCCATCCATTGTAAAATAAATTAGGAAAGACTATAGAACTATTTGGCCATACAAGCTGTGATAGGACTAGAGGACACAAAAAAAAAAGAGAACATCTGAAAATGACCACAGGGTGTCTGTGAAACCAGCTTCTCTAACTGGAATGAAGAGCTACAGATGCCCCTGTTCAGTGCCAGAGTTCATGGTTGGAAAAAAACAACCCTGCTCTCCTGGCAGAGACTGCAAAGAAAAAGCTGCACTTGCATGACTAACATTCATGCTTGCATGATGCCCCATTATTTTCATGGTTTAATGTTCCTAGATTTAGTCAGTTAAGGCTCTTTTGATAGCTGAGGATTTCTGAGTTTTCAGTGACCAAAGTAATCTGTTAATGCCACACTTGCTCAACTGCTGATCAGTTCCTTTCCCTGCTTCTGTACTCCGAGAGGTCATACCAGATACACCAAAATGGGGTCATTATGCCATATGCTTATTTACTATGTGTAAGTTAGACCTTTTGTATGCTATTTTTTACTTGTTATCCATCATTAGATGTATTTATCTTCAAGGACCATATGGAGCAGTAGGATGGGATATATATGGAGTCAACAGATGGTGAGACTGTGTGTGATTAATATGTTCTCATAACTTTTTATTGTCTCTTTTTCTTATATGTTCTACTTTCAAAGTGTCACTACTTGTGTAATCCCTGTTCTCATTTCTTTACTCTTGATGCTGTTAAATAAATATAAAAACAATCTACGTCTGGTTTTGAGATTTGTGTTTACAGTGTGGCAAAAACACTATTTGTTTTATAGTGTGTTAACTGTATAAAAGTAATTCATGGGTTTTCCAGGCCAAAAGGGCCTGTGTGCTCTGATCAATTTGTCTAACACAAATCCCAGAAAAAGAGGTGAAGAGAACTGCTGCATACATGGTAGAAATGTGTGTTAATGTGGTGTCAAAAATATGCTGTGATGATAACAGATGTTACAGCTGTTCCTTTTCATTAACATAATGTATGGCCAACAGCAGGAGTGTGAGCTACTATGGCAGCACAATGGATTAAACTTCCTTAGAAATAAATTGCTTTTCCACAGTTGTTTTCAAAGTATTCCAGAATGCATGCTTTCACTGTTTATGTACTCGCTATAAATATTTTCACTATGAATAATTATGCAGCATCATTTTGTCAAATAACACCTGATTACCTAAACAAAAGACCCGAATTCAGTATCTGAATATTGTGCCTTTCATTTTAGTCTGTCAGGTACCCTAACATATGCTTCAGTTGACACATCCATTTCTTGTGTTGCAGAAAATATCTAAATGGAAGCACAAAGAGAAACACTGTCTGTACATCTTCATGCTGATATTCCATATATATTAAATTATTTTAAGAGTAAAACATGTTTTACTGGTCAATGTTATCCAATTTTGAAGGCTTCTTTACTGTCTATAAATGAAACCATTTTCTGAGCCTGCATTTTCAAGACTGTTTCCTATAAAGAGCTTTGGCCACTCAGCTATGTAGTAACAGGTACTGGAAAAATAACACGTTTCTATTAGTCAGTTGTTCTTTTGGAAAAGTAAAACACAGTCTGAGATCAGAAGTCATCTGTGTTTCCCATCAGTTTGATCAGGGACATGGTGCCAACTGAGGGGAAGACACAGTTTGAGTATTCTGGTGGAAAGACAAAAGAAAACATGGGTTTGTTGATGCAGAAATCGATTCTGACTTTGCACCACCTATATGGTGATAAAGGAGAACATACACTGCACTTTACATATTAATGAGACCTCCCCACTTACCTTTAATCAAACCTCAGCTGCATTTTTCTCTCCATTTTTCCTTGATATCTGGGTTTTACTACCACTTACTAGACTTCAAACTTGCAAATACAGTATTTTTCCCTCCACGTATGCCCAGTTTTATTTCTCCACACTAGTTAGTCCTTTCAGTTTCTGTTGTTGGGGGTTTTAAATAGCATTTTCCAAATACGTTTTCATAAACTTACCCTAAAATTTTAGTCACTGATTTGTTTCATGAATGGTTTGTTTTTGCAGAGGAGCACAAATCATTCTCATTGCTGACAGCAAGCATTCCTGTCAGTCTATTCCGTGCAGACAAGGTAGGAAATTTCAGCTTGCACTGCAGTGGAATACTACAGTACAAACTGATCTGACCTTTCCTTAGACTAAGCAGTGAGAAATGATCATTTTTAAGTGCTGGGCAGAATTAGACTATTGCTTACACAGATGTACTCTCAAAAACAAAGGAGCCCTCTTAGAGATCACATGGTCCAGCCCAGGTTGCTTATGATCAGCTTATGACCCTTGGTATTATTTCATGTCTTGACTCTGTCTTTCTTCTGCAGAAAGGAAACAGTCTTGTGGTTTCAGATACAGGAATGTTTTGGTTGCAGCTTGTCCTGTCAAGGAAGGTCGCCACCATGTAGAGAAGGTACTTGAAGCCTCAAGGTCAGGAGATCCACTTGCTGCCTCTCCTCAGTCTCACAAGAACTCCCCCTGTTTCCCCTTCAGATAAACTTTTAGCAGATTCTCCTGACCCTGAGCAGCATTTTCCTCCACTGAATGTGTCCTGGTGCCTTTAGGAACATATGTCCTGCTGAGTCCCATAGGACTTAGGCAGGAACACAGCACAGCTCACCATCTAAGTGGGACAGACACTTACGAAGATGCTACCATGAACAGGCAATGGTTGCACACTACAAGCTCCTTCTATGAAAAGACAAGCACTGAATTGCAGAGGATATCTTGATTTCATTTGGAAAGACAGAAGTGGAGTGTTAACTGAGAAAATGAAAATATTTCCTCCTTTTATCTTCTTTTTTTTTTTTTTTTTTTTTACTGGGGTGAGAGCAGAGCCTTGCATTTTCCAGACACTATTAGGAAACACACTCCTGATGCCACTCCAATCTAGCTATTACCATATTTAAATATTCCTTCCCTGTTTGTTACAGCCAGCTATAGCTGTTTCCAATTCAAGACGATTACGACATGCACACGAAAGGAAGGAGGGAACAACTTTTGTTCCTAAACAGCTTACCTATTCAAAAAAGAACAATGTTTACTGAGATAAATGAAGAGAGGGTGGTTGTTTTAGATCACTATGACTAATGTTAAGAAACAGCTGGTAAGGAATATTAGGTAATCACATACACAGGCTGCACACTGGGAACATTACGCTAACATACCTACTATAATTTTATTCCTTTCCCCACGCATTTATTCAAAGCTGCAGCTGGGATACTGGCTTTTGAATATTAGAAACTATCAGGAAAAGCAGCATGAATCATCATCTTTTGCTTGTGTTAACTTAGTCACTCGAGTGCTGTTCTTGTAAGAGAACAATAATAGAAGGAAAATTACATTTCTTTCTGAGATATGTGAAGACTCCCTCCTTTTCCTTTCCCTTTTCCTCTTCCTTTTCCCTTTCCTTAAAAAAGCCATTTCAGCTACAATACTAGCCTTTCTCTCAAACAGGTAGAGCTAACCTGTCCATTCTCTGAAAAGCAGAGATGCTGTTCAAAGACAAACTTCAGAGCAGTTACTTCACCCAGCCCAAGGCTATTTCATTTCTCACAGGTTAGCATTGGCAACTGTTGACTGAAAGGGGATAGTCAGTGGCAGCAATACTGAAAGTGAGGACACTTTCAAACCCCACAGAAACAACTATCCAAATTTGTTCTTTAGTGGAGATAACTCATCCAATTAATTCAGAGTTGCAGCCCCTGCACAGTAACTCGCTCACACGTATTCAAAAATCACACCCAGGACCTCAGATATGAAGCAGGGTTCTGCAATTAAATACTTGTGAAACCCCCATTTATCTATTCTGGGATTGACTTAAAGTTTCAGGGTGGGCTGTGCCTTTCAGAAGGTAGCACTATTGTTCTCTGGTTGAGAGCAAACCTGCTTAGAAAGAGAGACAGGAAGGTTTATTCTACACTGGCAGCACATCACATCCTTGCTGCTTCAGCCACTGAGCCCTTCACAAACAATTCTGATGAGACAATACCCTCACTTCAAGTTGTTTCTAGTGGCTTTGTATTAAACACACTAATGCTCGTGTGGTCATCCATTTACCTGAGGCCAGGTGACACACGACTGAAAGCAGGCTCCTCTGTGCTCACTGCCTCTTGCTTTCATGTCAAAACTGCCATTTCCCTGCAGTTTTATGCTTCTGTGGGCATAAGTAGTCCATGCAAGTCATTTCACCCAGAGAGGGGTCTCTACTGTTTCTGGGAAGGCTGGAGGTTCTCCTTTTCACCCTCTTATCACAGCCTTTAAGTACAGTACAGATCTTTTGGCTCTGTACAGGGAATTTTGGATCACATAACACCCTTCTCCTGAAAAAAAGAGTGTACTCCCAAACACCCTATCTTTAGCAGCCCAAGCTTCCCATCTTACCTGTCTCCAGTCTTGCCTCTTCCTGGGGATTTTCTGTATTTACACATTTATATGTGACTTTTTTCTTTTCTCTGATCATTTTCTTTTAGACCAGAATGGTTTCTTTTGAGCTTCATACAATCCTCGTTTCAAATGTTTTCTATTTCAATCACTAAACATTAACATTTAGGAGCTAACTAATGCCCTTGATCTGAAGAGCTGGGAGAGCCTCACCTGCAAAAAATGGATGCACATGGTTAAAAAAATTATCTATGATGCAACGGCATGCATAGCCAGAGCTAAAAATTAATTTCATCACATCAACCAAATTCAGGCATAAATTTCTCATCAGGGTAGAGGTGTGTAAAGACACCTCTCTTGGGAAAATCATACTCTGAAGAGTGCCAGCGGTAAAGAAGGAGGCAGAGGTGGTCTCCAGATGGCCCCCCCTTGCTACCAAGCCACCCCTTGACTCTCCTTCTGCAAGATGAGTGGCAAAGTCTGAAAGATTTATTTAGCAGAGGTGATAATGTCACTGCAGCTTGTTGCACACCTCTTTTCTGCACCTTTTTTATTTTTAGAATATTTTTTATTACTTTAATAATTTTAATTTATTTAATTTTTTAGA
>JANHGL010017450.1:39720-50328 GCA_024611195.1 Ceyx melanurus
TAAAAAAAACAACACACCACATGAATGTTCTGTACCCGAAATATAAAATTATCTACTTTGCCTGTAGTCCTGGAATAACTAACAATCCTATGGGGCAGACATGTAAAAAAACCCTTATATTTTAGTTATCCCTTGTGCTGCACAGTAAATCAGTATAATCTGTCTTTTATTAGTTTACTGGATGCTGTGGCAAGGAAAAAATAAACACATTTGGGTTTTAAGCACTTTGAAGTGAGTACTTTGAAGCCTCAGTAAGTGATAATCAAGAAAAATGGCACTAACATCTTATGATAAATCTTCTCTATATATTTAAGTAGGATTACTTGTGAAGCCTCAGAAATTAAAATGATTATATATAGCCTGACTTAAGACTTGAGTTTAATAAAGCATATGATATTGGTTTTCCAAATCTCTTTTTGAACTAAGGTAGCTATAGGAATTCCAGCCAAATGAGATCTTCTGCGAGTAGTAAAATAAATGAAAGATGATTCCTTTCATTCCATACACCTACCTGATACCACCTCTTCTCACTTCACAATTACTACCTGAGGTTTCAATGGTACAAAAGTTATTATTTTCACCATGAAGTGATTCCAAAATTTTCTGCTAGCTATTAAAACAATTTAAAAATATTCAAAAAGCTCATTAAATCTTAATCTGCTTGGTAGATACAAGAACTTTTCTATCAACTTCTGGATTTTTTTTTCCTTTAAAATTCCATTATTCAGCTAGAACAGTAACATTTCTCCATCTTTGGTTACAAAAGCCATCTCTCCGAGTACAATTACTAGACTATCTAGTCTATCTAGATAGATCTTACTATCTAGTAAAATATTGTTTGACATTATTGCAATGACATTATTTGTTATTTGGGCTAAGTTTCAGTGCTCTGGGTGCCAAAACCAAAATGAATAGCAAGTATCCCAAGTGCAATAATGACAAAATTAAAATAATTTTGTGGCTGGCATCATTTAGTTACAGGATCAAAGCAAAAATATTACAGGATGCCAAAAGATCAAGTCCTTTTGTCATAGCAGAACCATGAGCAATGAAAAATTAAACAAATGCAGTAGTGGAACTATTTAATATGGTCAGAATCTACTTTGCTAAAAACAAATTGCAGAAATCCCCACTGTTCACACACACATGCAAATGAAAAGTTCACAAAATAGAGAAAGGGCCTTTTTTGTTTGTTTGCTTTTACAGACCTCATTGAATATTAAGTTTCCTCAGTTTTCCTGGCATCCTTCTACAGCTACAATCTGGAACAAATAATCTTTAACAGAGCCTTCCTTAAATTATCACACTTTAAATCAGGACACAGAACACTTGACAGGCTATAGCACTTGCAGGTTGTTTTTTTGTCCAAATATTCTGTGATGGACCAGCCCACAACATCTGCTTTCTAAATACTTTCAAATCACCTGTTAATTTTTATCACTCTTCCAAGAATCATTATAATATTTCTTTGAGAGAAAATCTTATAATCTTCAAACAAAGCTTTAAGGCTGTCTCCAATGTGATAAAACATGGATTATTATACAATAATCCACTGTGAGATGAAGGAAATCCCTACCGCTTCAGAGAATCACTCTGTAACCAGAACAAAACCAAATTAAAGGAGCTTTATTTACACATTTGTACCTTCTGTGACTGTGGTGTCTGTTTTGTTGTTTGCAGCATTTTTGAAGGGAAAACAAAACAACATCTCTATGGTTTATATAGACAAGCACCTTGGTCATTGCACTGGCTTGTACTCACCTTGGCCTCCAAAGAGTAGCAGATAAATACTGAAGGATTTAATCTTCATTTCATTAAATGAATTTGCAGAAACCAATTCAACAAGCCAAGTGTGTTAGAATTGTACATAAAAGCAAGGAGAAGACAATCAACTTCTGTTTTTGAATGTACTGATTAATTTCCCTCCTTTCTTACTTCCTTCCCTGAATAACACTTGAATGACTTTTAGGATCTAGTACTCAAAGCTTGACAAGTCCAGATTTAAGACTGTCCAAGCAAGAGTAATGTCCATAATCCACAAGAAAAGCAATTCCTTTCAAATTATACTTTCACATCCTGATTTTTCTGGCATCCCCCTTGCCTGACACAGCTCACAGAAAGAACAGTGCCTACAAACAGGCCAGGGCAGTTCATATTCTTGATTCTGTCTGCCTACATGGCTTTTCTACATGGCAGGCTGGCATATATTATATATATTATAATATAAATATAAAAATAAATATGCCATGTGCATACTCATAGATGAGGAACGAGCATTAAAAACTGTCAAAGTTATTAGGTAAATATTTTATAACTAATTAAACAGCAGAAATTTAGATAAAAACAGAGACAGATCCATTCCTGAAGAAAGAAAACCATACTGCTCCAGAACCCACAAGCAGAACTCCTTTCCCATGCAAAAATTACAGCACAAGTAATTTTGGAAATCAAAAGAAATGAACCTTAGAAGGGTTACAGAATGCAAAACCATCACACTACATGTGAGTAGGTGACTAGAAATCACTTACTTGTTGTTTTTTCAAATGTAAGAAGGTGGAGCCATTAATGAAAGTTAGTAGGAGACAAGTTCAAAGAATTAAATGGAGATGATTCTTCACATAACAGCTGGAATTTGTCCAAATGCTTTTCTGCTATCAGCACCTAATTGCCAGAAAAACATAGACAAATTGGATTAAGTTCAAAGAAAAGCAATGAAAATAATTAGGGAAAACTAAAGTAAAGGAAAATATGAAAAGAGAAATCCATGTATAGTTCTAGCTAAATGACAGCTAAGTTACAATTACATGTACAATAAATATTTAAAATGTGCAAACTCTAGGCTGGTTCATTAGAAGATTCATTTAGAGAGATATAAGAGAGCATTACACAAATATCAAAGAAAAATTAAATTATTACCATTGAAATTCAATAGTATAACCCACTACAAACAGAAGAAAAAAGTTGAAGCAAGACATAGTTAAAAGTAGATATACTTATTGTTTCCATGAGCTAAACACAGACAAATTAAACAGCAAATGACATGACTTCCAGTTTTTAAAACTGGGGAGATTCCACAGGAAATCTGAAGTTTAAAATCTGAAGCAGAATTGTGTGATAAGATTGTACTGTCAATGGTTAGTCCATGGGTTGATGCCAGTAGTATCTGCATAGACTGTTTCATTTCTAAAAAGAACTTGTTAACAGTAAATCAACATGGTCATTATTGAATAATATGTCTGCGTTCTGTCCTGCTGGGTGGAAACAGTCAATTCTGACTTTCAAACATCTTCATTTCAGGGGTCATTTTATTGGATGGGCAGCATTAAATAAAAAACACCCAAATCAAAGCAAACATCAAAGTCTACCATGACTTCATTTGGCAAAAGCAGTGCACACTGACATTTATTTTGTCATGCAAAACACATGGTGAGAGAGAGTTGTGCTGCAGTGTTTACCATATACACACAGATTCCTCTTTACAGGCCTCAGAGGCAAAACCACTCAGTGGAAGGGTGGTCTCCTGGAAGATGTGCAAGAGCACATCCTCTGTGGAAGGATCCCAGCAGTGTTGGGCAATGGTGGATGAAGGACACACAGAAGAGCACAGGACAGAAGAGAGACCCTAGCAAGGCTGAGCAGGACCCTTGGTGGGTGGGCAACACCTTCTGCCACTGCAGGGTAGCTGGGTCCTGCCTTAAGTGGCACTTCTGAAACTCCACATGCTTCAGCTTCTGGAATTTTTGCCATTGACACACCAGAGAAAGTGCTAAACCATCCCCAGATGCAAATAAGATGGTCCTGCATCCAAACACCCTCCCTGTGTACTCAGCACCTGCATGCCGTGGGAAGTTGTACACACCAGGAGGTGTGTGGCTGTGCACACCACCACTCTTCACCTCACAAACAACAAAAAACAAGTAGCACATCTCCAGTAAAACCTCTCTGGGAGTGGCCTAGGTTGTGCTTCACTCAATTTCTGAGAAAGTAGTCACAACTACCTGCCAAGAGGATACTGCTGCTTCAGAGGGGGTTTCCTGGGAGACACTGAAGCACAGGCAACTTCAGCATCAGGACAAGACCTCAGCACCCGCTTCTGACCCTGGACAATCAGGGGCATTCTGCATTTCATCCTCACCCTGTTCCCAAGCCTGTGGCATCACACAGCTTTGCAGGATCCAATCCACAGGGACTTCAGCTTGCCATCAGGGTTACCAATAACCACAGGGCAATAGCTGTTTCCCAGAACACAGCAGATCTTGCACAATGTACTGGGGGTGCATGTTTTTCGTGTCCACCAAGCCATGAACAATAGTCAACTCGCTGCTTTTATTAAAAACTTGGAGGGATTATTATTTTAGTGAAGCCTTTAAGAATTCATACCTATCTGGAAAGGGCAGCTTGTGTAATGAACTTCCTGTTTTCATCATAACTGGACACTGCTTTTTGCTGTTGCCTGTTATTACCCAGTTAACGTGAGCTGCCTGCACTTTATTTTTAGCTCACTCCAGCTATTGTAAGGTCTGTTCAAGAACTTAACTTCCCAAACAGAAAATGCAATTACTGCATCTAACACTGAGTTTAGGAATATATTCTTAAGTCCTTTTAAACAGACAAGTCATAAAGTGAAAATGGATCATGAATAGTGGTTGAATACAAACAATCTGGTCAACTCAAAAATTACCTGTTATTTTCAAATTACACCCTTAATTTCTAAAATAAGCATTTATTTGATAAAGAAGCCATGCTTCATTCATTTAATTACCAATTAAAGCACAGGAGATTAATACATGTCAAAATGAGCAGGGAAGTATTTCTGAGGAAAAATATGTAATTATCTAAATGTCTTGAGATCATAGAATCAAATAATTTGAAGACTTCTGTGTCAGACACAACTTGTTTCATATATATCAAGTCACATTTAGCACAAGTTCAGGATTGAAGTTTCAAAGCTAGCTATTACAGGCTGTTGAACAAAGGAAACTTATTTTCATTTTTAAAGCTTTATTTTTTGCTAGATGTCATGGGAGTTTAGATACCTTTAACTGTTTATTGCTTTTTACTTAAAAAAATAACTTTAATTTAAATTTTTTAATTTAAAAATTAAATAAATCAAAAACAATGTCATGATGAACTTTTCAAGATAAATTTCAGTGAAAGGTACTCGTGCTTGGTTTGTCATTTGAGCACCTCTTCAATATTAGGTCTGATTCCCTTCTATTTACATCTCCCTCAAAATGATCTGACACCACAGACCTCATCAGCAGGAAATACACAGCAGGTATTTGGTTAAATTACACCATTCATAGTCCCCACATACAATAAAATGCATTTGTGGTGGGGTGACTCTGGCCAGCTACCTGATGCCCACCCAGTTGCTCTCTTACTCCCCTACCTCACCAGGACAGGGGGAGAAAATAAGGTGAGAAAGATCATGGGTTGAGATAAGGACAGAGAGATCACTCACCAGTTACTGTCACAGGTGAAACAGACTTGGGGAAAAGCAAGTTTTGCATTTTCAGCACTTTGTCTTCTGAAATTAATGAAATTTCAATGAGTGAGGATACATCTTAACCTTCTAAAGCAGTTTATCCCAGTGAGATCATTTAGGGCAGAGGATAAACTGTCATGAGAGATCATATCACTGAAGCACTGTATTTACAGGATGAGAGATAAGAAACTAGGAAGAACTGTGTGGAGGCCTATGCAAATTCTCCTGCAGCTGTACAGAGGGAATCCCAGGTCATTAAAAACCAATTTTCCTTTTATTTTCTCATGTGCAATCTGTTATGCCCAAATATGACACCATGTTTCATTAGCCAAAGAAAATACATCCCACACTGGAATTGAAGACAATAATTGAACAGCTTTAGCTGTTCAGTAAATTGACAACCATGCACCACAATTCTGGTATGTCAAACCCCAAACTGCATCAAACTGCAATATTTATCTGCAAAACCCTAGCTGTCTAAACATTTACATCAACTTTCTTCCATAAAACACACATCGAAAGTTTAGAAATGTTGACTGAATCATTTCCTGTGACTCAGTGATTTGCTATTGCATCTGTGCACAACACCAGGAGAGCTGTTTTTAGCTTCATCTGACAATTTTACAATTCAATGGAATGTTAATGGCCTCTCACATTTCATATAAAACAGCTTCTTACCACGTTCTTGATCTCTTATCAGACATTATCTAGAGGAAAAAAAATGCAAGTCCAGGTTACAACCACGAAGAGAAGCAGCAAGAAAACTCTCCCATGCAACTGGTCTCAGATTAAAGATTAACAAAACTGCAGCAGCTCTTTCCTGTGATTGATCAGGTATCTGGAGAATCATTACTCCATTCCCCCACTGTGTGTTACCCAGTGTATACAGCCAGAAGAAGGGGTGTTCTGCTGGAGTGAAAAGTTGTAAACCCCCTCCTAGCACAGCCAAAAGCAGTTTATCATGCCCTGGAGTCACCTCCAGAGCAGCTCACAGACATCCAGGCTGCTGCAGACATCTCCTCTAAGGGACTACCTCACACTGAAATCTCACCAATCCAAAGATGGTTTGAAACAGGGCAAATCCCATCCCTAAATCCCCTGGGATATTTTCCATGGCTTTAAAGAATGGATTTTTTTTTCCATGTTCCACATCCCCTATGCTCACAGAAATACAAAAACTGGTGTGTGTCTGGCTCAAACTCTCATGAAATCAGAGTGAAGCTGCTTACCCACGCTGTGCTGGCACATGGACAGGGTAAACAAGCTGGAGAGAGAAAGAGTGAGCCACAGATCCTTTCCACCACTCTCCCTTTCCAACCCTCCTACTTAAGTTTTAAAAGTAGGATTAAAAAAATCAGATTTATTTCCATTTACACTTCTGCATTAACACCTTTATACTCAGCTTTTAGAATGCATTGTTTTAGATTCTGTGCTTGCTGAAATGGGATGGGATAGAGCAAACTGCATGGCTTTTGTTAAGGCTGCATTTTAGAGCAAATATCTTTGAAGCACAGCCTACTGAGAGGAGCAGCTTTTCACAGGAAGCAGAAGAAACGACTGGGCACTGCAGACAAACTGGGATTTTCCCCAGGCAAGAAAGATGTAATAAACATCTCAATACAAAATTAGTTCAGAAACATGAAAGGTTGTGGGCTGATCTTTCCTTTACAAAGACAAAGGAAGAAAATGCCTCTGCTGAAGGACCTACGAATTCCTTTAGAGGAGACTTCAGATATAAATAAAATAAAATAGATGAGTGCTGTGATATATGCCTGCAAGCCAGCCAGTGTGACAAGAATGGGTAAGAAACAGCAGAAAGGCAGAGCCCCTTCATTCCCTCTCACACCACAGAGATTAAAGCAGTTTAACTGCTCCACCACATCACATTCCTCCTTAAACTCCTCATTTTCCACGAGGAAACAGCATTTCCCACTCTTCCTCTCCAGTGACTGGATGCCATCTTCATCCCCCTGAACCCTGGTGCCAGGGTTTGCATCACTGCAGGTCACACCTCCACTGCCCCCAGGTGTGAAGTACATAGGAAGTCTGACAATCTAAAATGTAAAAGCTATGTTTTCACAACATTCCACTACAGAAAGAAGGATCTTCAGTGGTGAAAAGTCCCCTTCAGCAAAAAGGACATGTGTCTGTTCAACAGAATATTGCAGTTATCAGTCATTCAAGACAATTTGTTCACTGAGGATACAAAATCACTTATGAAATTATATGAATTTGCTTTTCCTAGTGGGCTCTAAGACACATTAAATTCTCTCTGGCCTTAATTAATTTGTCTGAATTTAGGAGAATGCTCCTATATTTAGCTGTTTGTGTGTAATCCTCAAGGGACTGAGGCTAAAACTGTTGCTTGATATTTGACCTGCCTTTCCCTATTAGTCACTGCTTCTAAAGACTGTTGTATTTATGGCCCATCTCTTTTTGCTCTCAGGAGCAACAATAAAGCAGTGAAGTTCACCCCACATTTAAAATCAGAGTCCCACGTGGCTGATACTCTGTATTTTATTGCTGTTTTTTTTCTACTTACCAATTTTTTTTCTTTAGTTGAAGATTTTATTAAGATATTAAATGATTCATGTGAAAAAAAAAAGTATGACAGAAGACATGGAATGTGAACCAATAGATGACCAACATTTAGGTCATGAAATTCAGCAAAGTTCAGAAAAATTCAGGAGTGGAAAGAGCTAAAAAAGTAGATTTTTAACAGTTTTTCATGAAAGAAAAAACTAATTTGACTTGATTTGACCAAAAGCTCAGAAAACTACCCACAACATAACAGAAATGGTCTGCCATTTCAGTCAAAAGCAGTTCCTGGAGAGATACACAAAGTTTATGATGGGAAAAGAAAGGGATGGAAGGGTAGAGGACCTCATGTTTTTGACAGTGGTGAGCTGGTATGTCTGCTCATTCTGTCTCATTTCACCATGCCCTAGAAAGATACCACTTGAGAGAATATGTGTGTGTCTTTGTCCTGCACATTCCATACCTTTTGTAGGTGCACAACTGCTCTCAGAGATGCAGCAGCTGTTCCTGAATTCCATCAAAAGTAGCTCATTTACTCAGCAGACTTCTTCCTATTACTTCAGAGCACTCCATTCTGCTTTTTCTAAGTGCTTTGGCTTTTGCTCCCCATGTCTCCATAATTCAGTTGAGTTGTTTTCACAAGGATGGGAAACCTTCTGCCTAGAATTGAGCTTTTTTTTTTTGTTTTAGAGTAGCAGCTGGTCCCAAAGCATCACCTTCCAAAGCAGCCTCTGCCTGTCTCCACCACAGAGCAGACACACACAGTTCCACAGCTCCCTCTCGGCTCAGAAAGGGTTCTGCACTCAGCTCCATGTCTGCAGAAGAGATCTGAAAAAATGTTCTTTGTCTGAGCATTATTGTTCCTCGGGGGTGGCAGAGCATGCTCCTCTGCAGCAGAGAATAGACTCCAAGGCCCCCCATGGCACACAGCAGCTCCCAGGGAATGTGATAGGCCAATACCCCCCCTGTGCCTCTGAAGCATCCAGCCCCATGGCAAATGACAATAGTGCACAATCCCCACAAGAGTTTCCCTCTTCTGACCATGAATTGAGAACTTCAGTACAATAACTAGAGCAGAATTCCCCTTAAGAAAGCACTCCCAAAGTATGGTCCACCAGGCCAGACTAAATCTTCCAAGTCTCCAAATGCTTGCAAGTGTTTGTTCAAAGACTTTTCAACAGCATCTCTTAAAGGTTTGCCAAAACAGCCCCGTGGCAGTAGGAGAGAAAGAAGGTGGCTAAGAGGCATCCATCAGGCAGAAGCTTTGGGTTTTTTTTGTCTTTGGGGTTTTTTTGTGCAGCAGCTAGCATCACATTTGGATGCACATCTGATCCCTGTCTCATGGTTTTATCAATTCTACAATACACATCATTAACTTCTCAAAATCCCAATTTTATAAAACTCTTTCCCTGCAGCTGGAGAAAGGATCACCTTCCAATGCCTTCCTGGTCAATACAGCACTGAAATCTGACCTTGAATGCATCTCCAGGGATCTTCTGTTTAGAAACAAAGCAAAGCAAAGCTGCTCCTGGAGTTAGTATCACAATCAGAACCACCATCATACTCCAGATTAGACTTTCTGTCTACTACACTTTTTCACTCATCAGAAATTTTGTCCTAGTACTGAAAAAAAACAAGGGACAGGTTAGACACCAACTTGAGAAAGCTAGGGACAAATAATATATTGAGATGCTAAATAGATGATTTGAAACATTTTTTTATCTTTTTTTTTCTTAATAGAGTTTCAGTTTCCTATCTTTTTCCTGTCTTTGGCAACACTATTTTCACCTTTCTGCCTTCCCCTATACTCTGCAGGATGAATGACATTTCTTTGTGGACAATGAAGGAAAACTGTCAGTAAGAAGGAAAAAAAAAAATAAAACAAAGGAGAGAAGCATGTACATGATTTATTTTATCCAGCTGACACTATCACTGAAAGCAAGAGTGCAGAACAATTTGCAGTTGTAAGCAAGCAGGGCACTGAAAGAGCAGAAAGAAACTAGACATGTTTCTATTTTTCTTCACTTACTAGACTTCTCACAAATGAAAAACCTGCTGGGAGATTCTCATTCCCTCAAAGTCCCCTTCAGCTAGCTCAGAGCTTGATCCTATAAACCCTATACTCACCTTGTCATCTTCATCTCATCATCACAACATTGGTATTTTCTCCTCATCTGATAAGTACATTTTCTTCTTCATTTTACTGCTTACTACCTTTATAGCCTTTCTATGCTAAGCAAGCAAACCTACAATAGCATTTAGCAGGCATGAAGCTTTTTTTTTCAGAATACTCCTGTTCCCCTCAGGCTCCTGTACAGATGTTGCAACGTCTGCTATGTATTAAAATTAGTTCAAGTTGTAAAATATTTTTTCACTTCCTTTTCTGAGGAAAACTGCAGGCCAGAAACAAAACCAACACACAGTCTGCAAAAGATTAAGGCAACTTTTAAATATTTGTACTATGCAAAGGTAAAAAAAAAAATATATATACATCTGTCCTATTTTTTCTACTACATTATTAGCATTCTATTTATTCTATATATTCTATAATATTTTTAAAATATATATATATTTACAATGTT
>JANHGL010017451.1:0-50389 GCA_024611195.1 Ceyx melanurus
AAAGAAAGAAAGAAAGAAAGAAAGAAAGAAAGAAAGAAAGAAAGAAAGAAAGAAAGAAAGAAAGAAAGAAAGCAAGCCCTTATATTTACAAATGTTTTGCTCATCTAGTTGTTCCAGCAGTGCTATTAGAACCCCCACAAGAGCTGTTTTGGGTCCTGGGGCAAATAGACTCTTCTCCCCCTCATTCCTCACCTGGAAAAGCACCTGGGTGGTCCTGTCATGCCACTCCTCTCTCCCCAGTGCCCTCCTCCCTCCCTCCCTTCGTGCACTGTAGCACAGAAACCTTAAATATGGAGCAGCAGCTGCCAAGAAGTGAAAGAGGCTAAGCCAAGATGAGGAGAGGGCTGCAGTTGGAGGAGTGGTGTCCCCCCAGTCCCAGTTCCCCCCCAAAGGAGAGTTGCCCTACTCTTCTTGTGTCATTCAGGGCCCACCAGCCCCACTGTGCCTTGTCTTGGTCGGCCCCACGCAGTGATTAGGTCTCTGCATAGTGTAGGGCATATCTTCACTGGTGTATTTGGACACAACCTTATGTTCTCACTGAACTCATGGTGGGCCTGAAGATAAGGGCTTGGTCTAATCACCATGGCTTCATCACAGATTGTTGTGAGCACCTTAGCCAGAGCACAGAGAATCTCCATTGCTTCCTGGGAGCCCCAAGGCAGTCCAGTGGACTGTCTGCTGAAATTGCACAGCACTTTTGTTTCTTCTCCACTTTCTTTCTTTGGTAGGAAGCAACGTCACACCTCACAGCTTAAACAAGATTTCCAGGATGGAATCCCCTTCTCTCGTGGATATTGTGTTCTTGAACTCAATTTTTAAATCCACAGAGATAGGTTTGATTGGTAAACGTTTCACATTTTTACATTTTAGTAGGTTGCAAATAATGATTTATGTGAGTGAAAAAAACCCCTAATTTGTTCGAAGAAGTTTCATTACATTGTAAAAACACTGATCATGATAGTGCCATTAGTCCAGTCACACTGTAAAAGCTTAAGAATTGTGCCTGTGAGGGAGAACACTGAAAACACCCTCCTATTTTCTGTAAAGCAAGGAGGCTATATTGATTTGTTTTTTTAATGAAACTCTGACATATTCTATGAAACATAAGCTTCTCCAAGATGTTAATCTATATCTAATACATGTATAAGGTTAAATACAACACGAGAGGCAATAGAGATTACTGCAGTTCTCTGGTTCACTGCTTTAAGGGAGAGAAACCTAGCACAAATCTAATTTTACAAGGAAATTGCTGAAAGAATGGATGTAATAGAATGGATATAATGGAACAAGGTATTTAAAAATTCCATGCTCAGATGGATAATAAGCACTTGAGAATTATGTCTGGCCACTGAGAAATGTGCATTTACTCCACAGCAACTACTGTTCTTTAATAGTCACTAGCCAGACATTTAATATCTGAGAATTTGATTTTTAGTATTAAGGTGACTTTGGTCTGAATATATCTAATACTGAATGATCTAAAAGAATTTTAAAAAATAAAACTCTGTATTTCTGACTTGAAAGCAGGCAAATACTGGACTTTTACTGAGCTGTATTAGAATAATCAGCTTTTGAGGATGGTGAAGAAAGTACCTTAACACTCAAATGATATGGCTGAAAAGCAAATATTGATACTTTCTGGTAAGGAGGATATAAAATGAATGACAAAACAGATTTCTATTGCACTACATCTCAAGATGTTTTACAAGCCTGACAGAGAGAGGGCTGAGTTTAAAACACAAGCTGATGATCATTACTAAAAGGGAAAAAGACAGCTCATTTGCTTTGCTGAGAAGATGAACTTTTGGCATGAGAAGTTGCTACATGGTTAAAAGTAATCCATGGTGCATTAGGTCCAGGTTAACAAGTAAGCTTGTTTCTGTTGACCTGAACTGGTGCTTGAGAGTGACGGTGCTTGAGAGGTGAGTAGATCAAACATGATAGCACAAACCAAGATTTCAAAGAGACACAAAGACCAGCAGTCCCTCAGTGCTCCTGCTGTTTGATTCAGTGGCAGAACTCCCATTAATAGGAGGCCTGGTGTGTGCAGGACAAGTCGGTGACAAGTATACCCACCCTTTGCAATTTTAGGACAGACATTCGCTATGTTGGAGAAGTTTGACTTGTTAGCTGAATTGTCACAGGGGAATTTGAATCCACTAGCTGAAAAAAAACGATAAATGTATTAAGTTGTTTTGCACGCTGTGACAGATTAAGGGTAATCTTTTGAAAAGCTCCTACATCTTATTTTCAAGAGAGTCACCGAGGTGTTTAAAGGGGCTTTGGATCAGTGCCTCAGTTAACTGGTGTCTGATTTTCCCTGTCATTTGCTCCAACAGAGAGTCATATTGCAGCCTGCAAGCTGCCTTGCAGCTCATTGAGGAATGGCTTTCTGACTTGCATCTTTGCAGCTATGTATAATAGGGGAGGATTATGCTCTACATTCTAGGGGCTAAACTATGGCTTTTGTGCTGCTAGTCTGTGCAACTAGTATTAAATCAATATGGTCGAAAAAGTTCCTCTTGGGCCACATGATCTACCAGAGATCTGGAAGTACTGAGGTTGGAGCAGGCACTCCTGAGTGGTCCATCCCTGTTGCCCTGTTGCATGAAACTGTGGATGCTGGGTAACAGCAAATTCATGGTACTGCTCTTTCTTTGCTCCTTGTCTTCCTTATGGCCCCTCTTTTGTTGGTTTATTCAGTCATCTTCAGGGAAATGCAAAGATATTCTGCAAGAGTAACATGCAGTGAAACCATGTAAAGCAGTTATTTGCAGGCTAGCAAACAGATGTGATAGCTACACACTTGTATGTCCATAACCCCGAGGAATGAGGCAAGAAAAAGGCTGCTGATGACTGGAAACTGTTTTCCAGAAAGAAATAGGGCTGCCCCCCTACAGCTCTCCCAGAGGCCCCACAGCACTGGAGCACTTTCTCCACTGATGACTCTGACAGCTGAGCCTGGTACTCCTCTCTGGGATCTCACTATCCTAACACTCATCTGTTTTTTTGCCTTTTCCTGTCTATGCTTGTGTGTTCCCTTCTCAGTCCTTGAGTTATAGATGATCCCACCTAAGCAATCTCAACTTCATATTTTTGACCTTTCTTATCTCTGTACAGTCATTTTGATAGCTTTTTCTCATCAGAACAAGCCCACATGGGAGGCAGGGGGAAGCTTGCTGTAGAAGCTACAGAGAGACTGGACTAAATAGAGAACAGAAACTGCTACAAAGGGATAATTGCACTAGAAGAATGCATATCCTATTATATTTTTTTTCTGCTTCTACACTGTTCATACATGGTACCGCATTCTTGGGATCTCTTTTTAGTGCTAGCCTTTATTTTGACCATTGTCCTTGGGTGACAAAGGCAAAATCTTATTTCTGTTCATTTGTAAAAGTCTAACAAAAGTGTATTTTCCAAACAGGGTTGAAATTTAACAGGTAGCAGCTTTCTTGCTTCATATTCTAAGCATTCTTTCCAATTATATTCCCCCCACTAAATACTCTCCCAAAGTCATACCTTGACTGTTTGCCCATAGCTTTCTGAGTGTTTATATTTCTGGCTCTGTCTGAGGATAACTCAAACCCTATCTAAAAATCCCTTTATTTTTCTAGAGTTCATCCCAATTTACCAAAGGCCAGCTGATTTGTGGCAACTTGCATGGTTAATGTGATGTAATTCGTATTAGCACAGCTGTTGGTGAAAGAGAAGTCAACCTATGTTAAGTGAAAAGTAGTTGACCTAAGTAATATTTGCATTAGGGATTAAAAATACATACCTGGACTCTTATTGGACACTCACCAATGCAAGTAAATTTTTACACAAACTGTTTTGTTTTTTTTTTGTTTTTTTAAATGTGCTTATAGTTTTAGTTATTTACCAGCCTCTGTGCTGAATGACACTATCCAAAGCTTTTCTCTAGATTGTCATAATTCCTTCCACAGTTTTCATATGTGAAGAGTAGCCATTTTCATCAACATTTTAGGTTCTGTCTATGCCTAACTTCTCAGCCTTATTTATCAGTACTAATGGTACTTATGCAAATCAAAAGATTGAATAACAGAGGTAATGGCTTGTGCAACTTGTATAAAATGTACCGTGGACAGTAGCAGCAAAATCAGGTCCATATAAAATACATACTAATGTACCTGTTGTTACATCTACTGTCATTTTTTTTTAAGACAGATTTTCTGAAGTGTTTTTTGCATTGCAGATGAAAATGTGATATGCAAGGCCTGCTGAAAAGAAGAGCATGAGAGTGCAAAAGAATTCATTATATATATTGAGAGGAAGGGAATAAACTGGAATAAAAAGCATACCACTGACACTTCTCATGACAGGCAATCAGATAGGGAGGCTGAGTCCATCTGAATCTTGTAGGTGCCTCAGGAATTGAGCCAGTGCAATTCTCTACAGGTCAGCAGGGGATAATAAGAAAATCTGTCAAAGTTGAGGGAAGAGTCAACTCTCAAGACCACAAATCTGATCTGAGCAGAGTTGAGAGACAAAGAGTTCAAAAGGTTAATGCTACTACGCTTATTTAAGTGAACATTAACACTGTTGTGAGAAAACAGATGGAGAAGAACTGGGGGAATTATTTGACTGGTGAGGTTTATAAAACAGTGAACAGAATGACAGACATATCATGCAAAGAAGCTTGTCATGGTGAAAGTGTAAGCTGAGGTCTTTTTTTCTTTTCCTTACAAGTTGTTTGAATTAATGACCTTCCAATCATCACAATTATCTGCTCCTATTTAAGAAATTAGTGGGGAAACATCTGGGTTGTACATAACATTCACCATCATGTCTTTCATCTGGTAAATTAACAGCTTCATTTTGCAGTGTCTGTAGAAAGAGACAAAAACATTGAGCACAATGTCACTTACCATTTTTCTGTCAAGATGGAGCCACTATTAGGGATGCTACTATCAGTGATGATCAATGTGAAGCAGACATATTTACTGGGAGTCTGTTCAAACACAATACAAGGGAACAAATGGCAAGGTGAGGCCATTTTGTGGATAGATTACAACCTATTGCTCATGACCTGCCTTTATTACATCCCTTTCTTTCTATCTGAGAGAAAAGAAACCCAAATAACAGCGGGTTCTGTTCCTCTGATGACAGCTTGAGAAAAAGTAATAAGGAATTCCTACAGCTATAAAAACAGAGTGAGGAAAGGGAGCCAAGTTACCCTTGGAGCTGTCACTCTTTGCAAGGCTCTTTTCTTTCCACTTACTTTTGTATAATACTTTATGGCTAAACAGCTATTTTTATAGCCAGATGAGGACATAAGTCATTCTTTGAGGAGTCCTGGAGAATTGGCGAAGAATTTTTGGTAAACCTTCAGATGGCAAGACTTCTTATCTGCTTAGATACTGTGTATGTTGAATTATCAGGCATCTGAAATGATGAATTACCTCGTGCTTATTGGATCTGTTGTTTTGGCTTGAGCTATGTCCAATTTGAACATACAGTGAATTCCAAAAAGTGTTTTTACATAATTTATTTTTTGCAATCATTTGTCTTTCAAAAACAAGGCAACAACTTGCAAAGTACTATACCAAAATACATTAATTGGTTTGGAAACCACAAGCATTTCATATTCTTCATGCCTTTACATCCTATTTTAACTTCTTGTTTTATTTTTTATAATGCAGGAAATGCTAGAACTGGATGAATATTGAACAACAGTATTCATGAACATTTGCAGGAATTTGAAATGGCTGTTTGATCTATCCATATCAAGGCCCCTTGTTATCGGCTGCTCCTGTGGTTTCAGACAGAAAGGTTTTTGTTCCTGAGGAGGTTTGAGGAATGGCTGATTTGTGTGAATACCCGTATTTGCATGCGAACGAAGCTATTCCTTTACAAACAAGAGCGTTCATTATTCTTCTGCTTAAAAGGATACACTAACCCAATTAGTGAGCTGGAAGAGTATCCCGTGACTTAGCTAACCAATAACATGCTTCAAATAGGAGACAGTGAATACTTAAACTGCACAGTATATGAACTCCGAAGTTGGCATTTCCCAAACCTTTGAAAGTTGAACCCTCCCTTTAGGAAAATAAGAACAATTGCACTCTTCACCCTTCCCATATGTTATTAAAAGCATACCAAAATGAGCAGACACTCAGAGAAGTCCGTGGATCTACATGTTCAGATACTTCCTCTCTTTCCAAAACATGCTTTGAACAGGGTAGAAGAAACTTATTGTTGATAGTTAAAACAACTTAGTTAAGTCCTCTTGAAAAAAAAAAGAGTGCTATCACACCTCAGAGCCCCCGCTTCAGGCTTTCTGCAGACTCAGGCAGGTATCAGTTACACCTGAGCAATATTTACTTTGAAGCGTATGAAAGAAGCTGAGATTAGAGAGCAGCTGAAAGACTGAGACTGTACCTCTACATATTTCCTCATGCTCTGCTCATAGTCAACTGTAGCCCATGTTTGATGATGGAAAGTTGAGTCTACTCACCAAACTTGTGCAAAACAATAATTTCAGACAGGAACTATAATATAAAAAAAAAAAAAAAAAAAAAAGTCTCAGAGGAATCAACAGGATCAAGAGGCATTTCACATTCTGGAGATCAGTCTCAAATCCTATTCACAAATGATTCTCAAACATAAAAAGGTTTTATTTGCTGTGAGTATTACTGAAGATGAATAATCCTTCCAGCTGTGCTAAGTAGCATGAGAAAAAAAAAAAAAAAGAGTTCTTAAGTTATTTCTGGCTAAGTTATACTGTATATAAGGAGGTTTATACAATTTAGGTAAAATCTGGAAAAGTATCCAAACTTCTGAATTTACACATGAGCTTCCACACCTCTGGGTTCAGGGTAACAGAGGAGATTTATAGAGCCTGGCACAAAATGAAAAAGCATGCATTGCCTACCTAATCATCAGTACTCCCAACCCTTTCCACAGCTGCTATTTACCTCCTCCTCCTTTTTCTTTCTTTTTTCCTTTTTTTTTTTTTTTTTTCTCTAGGGGTTTCTTTTCCCTTCTCCTCCTAACCCCTAGGATATTTAATTAATTTTCAAAATTATCCTCTTTTTATCTCTGCTTCTTTAATAACTATTATTTCTTTACCCCACACTGTTCACTTCATCTTATCATGTGGCTTCTTACATCTATTCTGCAGATGCTTTTTCAGGGCTCTTTGTAGCTCTGCCCCAGAACCTCATCTTTCACCACCCCACCTCTTTGTTCCTCTTTATAATGCCTCCTCTTCATACCTTGTTGCTGCATCTGAACCTATGACACTTCTATACTGTTTCCCGGGCCTAGGAGAAAAGAAAATGTCAAACAGTTGAATTCCAGGAGATGATGTTGGCATGAGAATGTATACAGGCACTGTATTAAAAGCACTGGTAAAACAACACCTCCGTGTTAACTATAGAAATACAGCACATAGGCTTCATTCAAGACAGGATTATACTCTGTAGCTGGAATTTGAACTTTTTGGTTATTGACATCTATCCTCAACCAGTATTCGTTCTGAGTTTAAACTTGAGAAAATCCATGTATCTTTTAAAGTACTTTGATGAACTTCTTTAACAAGGCAAAAAAACTCTGCAACCTACCAAAATCTTCAGATAACAGAACTAGCTTCAGGACAGACACCACATAGCTCAGAGAAACAGAGGAAGGGTATCTCTGGAGTTGTTTAATAGAAGTTCCAGATGTCCTTTGCAGGGTGTTGTCCTGCTGGGACCTATGATGTTTTTCCCAGAAGTCCCTTCTGACTTGCTTCTTCCACAGCTCACAATCTGGTCCCTCAGCTGTCCTGAAGCATCACTGACTGCTTGCAGTAAAATTACATAGCTTGGAGGTCAAGATTCAGCTTCAAGACCCTTCTTGGGACAAACAGAAAAATATGGTTATTAAGAAGAAAACAAATTGACCTCATGTCCTTTTCCTTGTGTTATTTTATTTTCTCTTTTATCCTTTTAAAAAACAGACAGAGCTTATAAGCACAAAGTATTGGCCTTAAATGACATGTTTATATGCATTTCATAATTCCTTCTTTGTTTGGCTAGTTTCAGGTTCTCTGTTGAAATACTGTACCTGCATACTTTTCAGGTCACTCCTGTCTTTAGCACCACAAAATGTCTTTCAAATGGTTTTACCTAAAAAACATTAATTATAAATATTCCAATATACGAGGTACTTAATTGCCCAGGTAATCATACTGTCCCTGTATCTTTCGATCTTTTAAATGAAGCCAGAGTGTTTAAGATTTATAAGCTAAACACAAACAAGCATTCATTTGTTAAAGAAAGTTGTGCACAGAACTGTTAGAGTCTTCTAACTTCATTTGTTTAATTTACCTTCTCAAAAACACCCAGAAGATTCCTGTTGCTGGATGATCCCATCCCTCTGCGTCAAAGAGGAACCAAGATGGGAGTGTTGGATATTTTCTTTATAACCCCCAAAGTCTTCAGACAAGAAGGAAAAGCTTGTTTTCCTTCCCGTCTTGAGCTTTGAAGAAAGTCTTAAAATCTTCCCTTCACCTTTGGTGTGACTGAAATTGCTTGAGGACTTCAGTCAGCTCAAAAATGGTATTAAAGGACAAATCGTTTATACCTTTTTCTCCTTTCATAGGTCTTTCTGGGAACTTTAGACTGTTTGGCATATCTTCTTAAGAAAGTCTGTCCCAGCATAGTGGTAGACGTGTTATACATGTCATTTGTACTTGCCTCATGTGAACCTCTAGAATGCAGAGAGAAACCTAGCAGGATTTCTTTCACTGAAGACTGCTCCCATCTTTTCTGTAAATGGTCATCTAAATTCCTGTGTAAGATATTTCAGCTACTGAGTGGACAAGGCTGTGTGTTGTCACTGTAAAACTCCTTCATTACCCTGATAAGGATTATGAGCTGCCTTTCCCAACCCCCAGCCTCCATGTATCTCCTCTATGCTTCTGCCAGCTACAGTATGAATCTATATCTGTCCCTTTTGCACACCCAAAGTTCCAGTATTTCAGGCTGAGAGAAATATCTCCTCCTTTGGCATCAGCACTCTGATAATAAAGTGGCTCTTGTAAAGCAAATGTAGGGTTTTGGCTGAGGGTGAACCAGATTCCCTTCTAAAGTAAATGAACATGCACAAGAAAGAGAGTCATAACTGTAATTAATTAGCAAGTTGTACTATTCTACTCTTTAAAAAAATAATCAAGATAACAACAACAGAAATTCCTCAAATGCTAGCTTAATTGAAATCTCCAGGTCAGATTTCAATCGAATAACCATTGAGTTATGGAAAACATTGCTGAAGGAATTTCAACAATTAGCTCTCTGCCTACAAACCTGAACATTCCAGTTGCTTTGTGAGAAATACACCTGAAGAGAGCAACTACTCCCAAAATGTACTCTTGATCCTGCACTGTGACTTATGAAGACTGGAGGTGTAGGAGTAGGTCCTAGTATTTATTTTGGAACAGCCCTTTGTACTTAATTTCATTTAACTTGCAGCAGAAATGGGCATTGCTCCTTGACTGAAACCTTAGGGCAATTTTTAAGCATTAATAAGTAACTTAATTAACATCAACAAATATTCTCTGAACATTCACAACAGAAGCATAATGTTAATTCAATTTAAAAAATGAAATATTTTATTTTTATGCACTCAATGAAATACTAGCTTTGCTAATGCTACATTAATTTAAAATATACTGTTGAATGCCAGTTAGACAGGACTTTAACTGTTTTTCTTAATACAGCATATTCATGAACATTTGTTTAGCTTGGGCAAAAATAATCTATAAATTAGATTTGTCATTAGTTATTTGGAAGGTGATCGTAATATATGCATAAACCTTACTGAGGTCTATGGAAACTGGATGTTGATTATTTGGTCCTGGATGATAATATTTGATTCATGTTCTTAACCTCAAATAATTACCTTTTGCACAAATGTCGTAAAAAGAGCTTAAAGCAATTCACAGCAACAGCAAAAAACTCCACTGGGGAACAGCAAGACATCTCTCTGCTTTGAACCTCCATTCCCACAGGGCCAACTTGAAATGCCTTGTGGGAAGGACAGGCTATTCTGGCAATGAGACCTGTTCTCCATGGTATCATTATTTTCTGGAACAGCTAAGATTCATACTGAAAATATTCTGACATACAAGGAATTGATTTGTATGTAGGAGCTTCCATGACCAGAGAAACGAGAAGTGGTGGGGAACTGTCAGAAAAGATGTCTTTCTAATGTTCACTAAATACTTCTCTGACACTCCAGGGGTCTAGTCTTTAATGTATCACTGAAAATTAGATGAAGAATTTTATTTCCACTCCTTTGTATCAATCGTTCCGGTTTCCTGTGCAAACACAGACATTTTTGTCATTAAGCTAAAAATAAGACCTTCTGAAAACTCAAGCAACTGCTCCATCTAGACCTTTTCATGTAATGTTTTTACTGGTAGCAGCAATAACAGGATGTATTGACAATTTCTCAGTGAACTAATCTGGTCCAGGAACTGATATAAACAACTTGCCCTTTGACCTTGCAATTTATTCACAGCAGGCCTAACCCAAGACAGCTTAAGTAACGAAAATATTCATAAATAATTTTCAATTACAGACATTATATTACCTGTGTTGAAATAAGTGTATATCACAAATGAAGTCCTGAGGTGATGCGTGTCTTTTTATAGAGTTGACTAAGGTAATATTGTTACCTCTGTTGCCTCTTCAGTTATATTTTGCATAAATACTTGAGAATCATTATGACTCTCTCACCAGTGCATGAGCCTAGGGAGCCTTACATGTTGTGCAAAAGGCATGTCCATATTTGGGGCAACTAGGTCCTCTTTGCAAATTAGTCATTCTAGTAACTACAATATATGCATACGAAGGAGAACTAAAAAAGATTTTGTACGGGGTTGAGGGTCCACTGTCATTTTCTCATCCCTCCCTTATTTCCTCTTTATTCATTAAACTCTCATAAAGCCTTTCATTTCCCTCATCCCCTGCTGACCTGAGGAAATGTTTTTGAATGGTGCTCTCTGAGTTAATTTTAGGGTTTAGGTTTGAAGGGTCCGTGTTTCTGTTTCTATCCTGATTAGGAAATGCGAAGCCACAGTTTGTATTCATGCTCAGATTTGCAAAGTACCACTTCCCCAGCACTTATTTTAAACCTTGTTCTTCTGGGAGGAAAAATCCCTTACAGTTTGAAATCAAGCCAAATGAGTTTCCCTTTCCTGAGGTATTTCCCGTGTTTCGAGAAAAAGAAAAAAAAAAAGCTGAAAGACAGGAAAACTTCTTAATCCTACATGCAGACTTATATGGATGCTCATGCTTTGTTGAAAAAAATAATTGGATTGCAAATAAGGTTTCTGGACCTTGTCTCGTATACATTAGATCCACAAAGGACATTGTAGTTTTGTTTTCTCTGAGTTTTAAGAAGAATATATATGTAAAAATATTAATTACTCTAATTAGTTGCAACAAATAGCACGACTGTAAAGAACTACCACTTTACTCAGCTATTTTAGCCATCCTGTGGGATGAATATTCACTGCATTTATAAGTGTTGTGCCTTTTATATTATACTCAGGGAGTTGTAGTTCGACTATTTAAAGCAGAAACTGATGTCTGTGGGGAGATTGGGTATGAGACAATATTTTATGCTGCACAAGCCAAAGGCTTGTAAGAATTCCTTGTTCACATGCATTACTTCCGTGCTAACGCATTAACAAACTGTGGTGAAATAGTCATCGTTTATAAATAAAAGCTACAAATAGTCCCACAGAATATATAAAGGAAACCTGAAATAACAGCCAGAAGTAGGATTTTGTGTCCCACTAGCCCAATGCAGATACAGTCTATGAGGGATTGTGTCTGAGCTGCTAGCCCAGCAGATCATGCCAAGGTGGATCAGGCACCACCTATAAACTGGCTGGCCATTGCCAATACATGCTTACCTGATCCTCATAATTTGAGCATATCAGAGGGAGAAAAATATGGATACTGCTTCAGTCTGGGAACAAAAGATGATAGATTTGATTATTTCAGTTCACATCAACCTCATGACTGTTATTTTCAGAGAGATATTAACTCCAGTGGATTTGCCCAAAGTCTGTGCAACCAAATAGCAAATAAGGTCTGGTTACCCCCATGAGAGCTGGAATAGAAGACAAACTTTCTCTAGCTTGTATCTCTTGAGGGAACAATTTATGGAATACAGGATATGGGAGATTTATTTAGAAACCACATGGAAACATTTATATGTTGTTTTTGGGTGGGTGTGGGATTAATGTAAGAAAATATGATACTACACACTTGTTGGAAGGGTGGTGTTGGAGTGGAGGGTTCATCTTTCTATGGGTATATTCAAAAGCATTTGTGGATTTTTCCAGCTCTGAAGTTTATTGGGCACCAAATATTTACAAGATAAATGGACTTACAGCTCAGTTGAAAAGAGTGGCTTTTATAAAAAGAACAAGTAACAACAAAGTAAAGACTTTGGCCTGGAACACAGAATATGAAATAACTTAATCATTTCAGTTAGTGTTGTCATGCCCTACTGAAGTAATTTTTCCAGGAATCATTTGTAACTGGTAATTCTGGTAAAATGTTGCCTTATGTCCATGTAGCCTCTTTCCGTTACAGTATCACAAGCACTAGATGATGTGACTCTATGTTGGATTGGATCTGACTTTCCGAACTCACTGTGTCTGCTCAGGGAAGATTAAATCGGGGCAGCACTGGTTGAATAATCCTAGGAAGAATCCAGTCCAAGGTTTCACCCAAAGCCTCTAGAAGTGCACAGCAAAAAGCTACACCTTCTTCTCACCCAAGTTTGGATCACACACTTACTGTTTGAGCCATTTGAGCTTCAATCTACCACAGCACACAAGTTCCTATGTGAAGGTTCACAGAAGCTCTGCCAGTAGGTAAAAGCAATGCCAGTTTTCCTTGTAGAGATAGCAGATGAGCTCACAGAAAAGATTTAATAAAGAATGATGATCTGTGAGGCTGCTTCTCTTCTTTGAGCACTTGTAAAAGATGATTAATCATTCCCCACAGTATTTTTGTTGTTGTTGTTTCTCACTTTCCTTTTTCCACCTGTCTCCTCTGAGACTACAACTAAAATTAGACTTTGTCACTAAATGTAGGTGGTAGAAATGCCTTACCTGCTGCCACACAATTGAATATTATTTGGAAAAGTAAAGCAGAAAACAACTTACATAGCAAAGTAAAATCCATACAGGCCTGTACCATAAATTGTATCAGACAGTCTCTCTCTCTCTCTAGATCCTTCCTTTAGTATTACAGAAATGAATATAATCAGATAATATTCTCAGATGCCTGTAATGAGCACAGGAGATAGAAAGACCAGTTTAGAGAGTGTACCAAAATTTCAGCTATACAAAACCCTGAGGCCATAGGGACCTAGTTTTTCCTGGAATGGGAGGATAAGTTAGTGTTATATTTGCTAAGAGTAGTATACATGTTGATTCATGCTAAGAGCCCTGTGGTGGCAGTGATATGAGTCTTCTAGGGAAGACAGATTGGAAAGGGGCAGATTACTATTTTAGGGCCATGTGGCCCCAAAACAATGAAGACTACAGGATTAGCAACCTCAGTGCACCTGTAGCTTGCACTTCCTCTGGAAAATAACTGTCTTCTGCTGGGAAGAATGAATTAGAATAAAGAGGATGCTGGAAATAGTGAAAATCTCCTGAGAAAGGGAAACATCATCAAATAAAAGGGAAAAATGAGGTTTCCTCAAGTCTGGGATATTTGGATATTACCTGTGGTGAGCAGCTGCCATTCAGGTCTGAGTCTTTCCTGATAGGGGACCCCATGAAGGAAGTCCAGCTCCTGCTGCTCTAGAAGAAAAAGCATAAGCAACTCCAGGATCCTAGAAAGCATGGAGCTAGTTGTGACCTGAAACAGTGACTCACACAAGAGGAAGGTGCCAGTGCTCAGGCAGCATATCAGGCATGTCAGCTGGTGAAGGAATTTGTTGGCATTGCACCTCAGCTGGTGCAGATTCTTGGCCTTTTAAAATTTGATGGAGGTGCTATAACAGCTAATGTCTGCTGTGCCTTCAAAATTGCTGGGATCTGCATTTTTCCTGCAAATAGCAGCACTTATTCTAAAAGTGGGCAAAGATTCTGTTCTGTGAAAGTGTTTATGACACATAGCAACCTGGGGACAACTGCAAGTATGGCATGCTTAGGGAATGAGACTCCTGAGGAGGCTACTATAGCTAATATAATTGCCTGGGGAAGTATTCCAAATGTATGTCCTAAAATAAACACTGCCTACTTACACACAATCTATTCTACTGCTCCAGTTCTTTCACAGGAACACTGGCTTCAGGGTTTAATTCCCTAAGACTTCAAGATTTTAAATATTTTTTTTTCTTTCCTGTTTTCCACAGCTTTTCAAGAAGTTGGTTTGTTTTTCTTTTTTTTTTTTTTTTTTATATATAGCAGAATATTTTTTTTTTCTTTTCATTGTTAACTGGTGACAAATGAACTGGACCTATTGTTTGGGCCTCACTAGTCCTAGACTTCTTACTACTAGAAGGAACAAGCTGTCTTGTCACAAGGTTATTTCCATCTTTATCATGGTATGGGCTGATTACTAGCATATGCTGTAAATAAAATGGTAGGCATATGTGTTTATTTCCCTCATGAATCAAGGAAGAACATGTATGCACTGAATATGCTGCTATTGGCAATTTTTATGTGCTCTATTTTCTTTATTGGAACAAGATATATCTTATACTAGACTGCAGTACCCAGTCATTTACCTATGTGCAGATAGATAACTCTAAATATTAATTTTTTTTTCAAGATTTTTAGATCACTTTTCTGTATGGGACATACTCATTTTAAGACACAGAATAAAATCCTTCAAATGTTACTTAACAATATTCAATATTCTCTGTTTCTCCAGTGATGCTGACTTTACAATCCTTCATTAAATAAATCAATGCATTTCCATCACATTGTTATTCTTGCTTTACTGATAAACTAATTTTGTGTCTATCTTTTCTGAAAATTTTATAAATTATAAAGAAAAAATCAAACTTTACCGTTATAATTTTCATATCTGAAGGAAAGGACTGTATAGAATTTCTGATAAAATTTAGATATAAAAGATTCAAATGTTTCTATTGTAAGAGGATCTTTAAGAAGTCTCTTTCTGAGAGACCAAGTTGCTCTGAGTCACAGAAGGCTCCAAGATTATTATTGAGTGACTACAAAATCCAGTTATTTGAACTGAATTGCAGTTCTCTGAGTTTGACCTCAACTGTGACTGAATGTTGCAAATCATACAGTATGCACAATGGAATCAGAAAAAAAAAAAACAACAAAAACCAGCAACAGTGAGATGGAAAAGACCTTACAGAAGTAAATTTCTATCAACAGGCTAGTGTTCATAGTGCTATCCGAAATAGCTTTCTGAGTGCTGCCCTTTACTGCTATGAAAAAAACCCAACATTCCAACAAAAACTTCAGTATAAACTCCCCTTATTAACCTGACTGCCACTAACATTTCCTCTCTGGGTTGCTTTTTCTCTAACCCACTAGAGAATTAATGGCTCCATCAGCAGTGGGATATTAAGCCACAATGAATTAGGTGAACTTCAACAGGGTTCTAGCTCTTATGAACATAAAAGGTCACCCAAAAAACTGCTAATGCTTAATCCATCCATATCAACATGGAAAGAAGTATGTTTTGAAGGAAAGCACTAAAGGAATATTCTGAAGAATCTTACAAGAATAGTAATATTCAAAAAGGGAAAATATCTGTTAACTCATTATCATATTCTATGGCTGAAAATCTTTGATAGAAGACTTCTTTCCTAGATGTAGTCTGTTTTAATCTGTTATTCATCTGGGTTAGTTTTAGGAAACCTGGTCTTTTTCCTTTCTTGTAAAACTGATAAAATAAGTTTTACTTGTGAAAAACAGCTGTTGGGACTAATTGATCTGTATAACTAGTTGTATCTTTAAGGTTTGGTATAATCTAATATGCAAATTAACTTTATTATCTGGGAACTTTCCTTATGTAAAATATCTTTTGTGCTTTTGTTAACAGTCTTCAGATAAAGAACTGTAGTTACTTACCCACGGCACATAAAATACTAATTCTGTCCTCCTCTTTCATATAAAGATTTGTTTATATTTATTTGGTATAGAGTTTGTATATATTCGTAATAATAAGTAGAAATAAGTAAAACAAGTGAGGAACTTGCTATTCTATCACTTATACTCTAAATTATGTAGAAATTGATGAAACAAGTGAATTAAAAATATTTATTTCTGAACATATCTGTCATTCTTTAACTTAGCTTATAAAGAAGTTATACACAAAGAGAATTAGAAAGAGGAAAGATAATTGCAAAGCTAATTGGAAGAGGAAGTGATTTCTCACGTCAGCTTTTTGTTGTATTTATGGAATGTAAATTGAGAAATGTAGGAGGTTATAATGCCTTGGGTTACAGGAGCACCTCCCTCTTTCTGCTGAGGCCTGTGTGTTTAAGGTACTTGCTTGTCTTTTATGGTATCTGGGCATTGCTAAATAAGTTAAAAAATGTGAAAATCTTCCACCAAACTACCCTGGTTATTTGCAAAGCTCAAGGAAGGATTTTGTTTGTTTATTTTTTTGAGAGATGGATTGAAAGATTTTAAAAGATGACAAGCCAATTGGGAGGGTTTGGAGTACCAAGGAAATCCTTGGTAACTGATAATTCAAGAAAATACTTCATCAAACAGGGCTGGCAGGCATGTCTTCACTCCTTTGAACCTTCAGTGTTGATAGGGTTTTGTAAGATGTCATTTCTAAGAAAACTTGCTTTTCAGATATTTGATTCATATTTAGGGGATTTTCAGTATGAGACACATAACAAAAAGTGACTATGTCTTCATTTGAACAAAGATCTAATATCAATGTCACACAGATCTGCCTTTCAGCAATTTTATTCAAAAATCCAATGGCAAAAAAAATCTCTGGAGTCACTTAGAAAACTTAGCCTATGTGAAACCAACAGACTATTCATGGTAACTTTTTAATTAATGACTGAATATTTTGAAAGATGTTGCTAGTAGCAAAATGGGGATAAAGGTGGTGTACTCCCATTGCACCAGCAAGGCAGATACTGACTTTACAAAGTCTTCAGATGTTTCAATTGCTTTCTGGTATTTGTCTGGGATGAATCAACTAACTGAATCCTGAAACACTTCACTGAAGGATGCTTTTGTCAAACAGAGAAGAAACAAGAAAAGGCTGACCTCCTTCTTTCCTTACTTAAAGTTGTATATTTGCTAGTATTACATATTTAAAACACTTTCTATAACAGGCCAGGCATTAATGTTATGAAGTCATTAAATGCATATCTATTGGAGAGATTTTACAGTGCTTCCAGACAGCAGTCAGAGATGGACTGATGTTTTTCTGGAGATCAAAACAGTCATTATGAGACAACTGAAAATTGATCTTTCTCTTAGTTCCTTTCCCTGCTTGAAAATGGTGGAGGTTCTGCTGGTTAGAAGTGGGAACTCCCAGAAAAGCTGATATTAGCTGATAGAAACAACTGGAAAAAAACCAAACTTCTATCTGGCAACATACAAACCAAACACACTTTGGTTGGTATGTTTGGTTTTTTTTAGTCACTCACTTCTTCCATCACACTCTTATCTCTGTTTTATTATGCTTTATCTTTTTCACAAGCCACTCTGGGTCTAAGTCTGTAACATATTTACATTGGGTTAGTTTAAGACTTCTTTTTTTTTTTCTACAAGCACCTGCACAGTACATCTTGTTCTTCTAGTGGGAAAATATTGACACATAAAAATAATAAAGAAAAAGATTTTTCCTTAGGAGAACATAATAAATAGGACTATCAGTTTTAGGCTCCAGCCTTCTCATCCACCTGCTAAACGTATGTATTTCATCAACAAGACAAGCAGAATCTGGCATATGAGTAGCAAAACTGAATCTGACCATCACTGGGTCTGTAAGAATGACCTGAAGACATTTTTTCATCTATGTACTAAAAATACATAAATATAAACTGGAATCAGTGCTATTAATTTTGTATCGATTTGCAAGCCTGATACAATTTCCAGGGCTTTGGGGATTTTCAGAATAGATGCATAGTTTTTGTTTTAAGAATATGGGTTTGGGAGAACTGCAGTACATTAGGCTCATTTCCATTATGTTTAGAGGCTTTTTCTACTGTCACTGAGGTTAAACCAAGAGGTCCAAGGTAAAGCAAAATGTGTTACTGTAAACCTATGAGAAAAATTAGAAATAAATCACAGAATCACAGAATCACAGAATGTTAGGGATTGGAAGGGACCTAGAAGATCATCTAGTCACAGCATTCCAGGTGGGGTCTCACCAATGCAGAGTAGAGGGGGAGGAGAACCTCCCTTGACCTTCTGGCCACACATCTCCTAATGCATCCCAGGATGCCATTGGCCTTCTTGGCCAAGAGGATGCATTGTTGGCTCACAGCCATCCTCCTGTCCACCAGGACCTCCAGGTCTCTTTCTCCAGAGCTGCTCTCTAATAGATCAGCCCCCAGCCTGTGCTGGATTGATTCCAGGAGTGGAAGAAAGAAAAAGTAGTCAAACAACAAGAAAAGTCAAAAGGAATAGCATATGTTAGGACTGGGATAAAAACAGGTATATCTACCTGGTGACAGGATGATAAGTGTCATGGCAATATAGGTAGGAAAGCTTCTTGGACAAATCTGTGTGAATGCAGTTTTAAGGAAAAAGTATCTTTCACCATTTACAGTACAGAAACAAAATGGAGCTTTGAGGATAAACTGCTTCTGAGGTAAGGAAGGGAATGTCTGCCTCAAAGGCTGAGAAAATCCTTTTATTGTTTCAAACAGTGTGTATGAGCTATTTATTTTATGGATCTTGCAAGCCATTGCTCTTAACGAGTTGAGAAGAACTGACTGGTGAGATTGACTTCACTCGCCCTTGGTGAACTCCCACTCTGAGGTTCAGTGGTGAATCTCCCTTCCTTCACTATGTCAAGAGCATGACTAATTTACACAATCTATCTCCTTCTGTACAACTTCCACTGGAGTCAATGTGAACTGTGTGCCTGAAGCCAAGGGCAGAATTTGGCTCAGAGAGAGTATAACAGTTCCAGTGCTTTGCCAAATGAAATACATTTAGAGTCTGACATGCACAGTTGGATGCAGTAAGTAAAAAATCAGTTTTGCTGGATACAAGGCTTCACTGACTAGGGCGACTTTCCCCTCATCATTGCTAAAAGATGTGCTTCATAAGAAAAACTGTGCTAGATCAAACCAGAGACTTATCTTTCCTATTGTTCATAGAGTGATACTTTATGCAGTTCCTAAGTTTCCAGTGCTTTGTTGGTTAGGACTTTCTGTGTCAGGGGCTGCATTTTTTATTTAACTCTGCATCAATTATAATAGAAGTTGTGCCAAGTTTAATCGCTTTCTTTGTCACAGTTTCTTGAAACACAGTTCTTTTAACTCATTCCAAATCATTTCCCAAAACTCAGCAGCAGTAACAGCACAGTTGACTGATACAATCTGTACCTCATTTAAGACAGCCATTTAGCTTGTCTGGCTGCTGCTGAACAACAAGTATTTTACTGCTAAATCACAGTATCTCACAGTTCACCAGCGTCAGGAACACGGGTTCTAATGTGGCCTTTTCTTGTGAGGCTGTACTCATGAAAAGCTATTCTGAACTTCATGCAAATGATTATGTTGTGAATGTAGCCTTTTAGTCCTCTTCTGTCTTTTTCACATTACATGAAGGTAATTCCTGTGGGATCATCTCTTCTTGTCTTTATAAAAATTAATTGAACAAAATTGCACATATGGACAAGAACACAGCTAGTCACAGACTTTTGCAGCCTACAGGAGTCTTCCATGGGAACCATTAGTTGTGTCTATTTGGTCTTCCCTAAATACACAGCGGTAGAGATATTTCTGTAAACGAAGAACCCTAGAAATAAACCAATGTTTTTAAGTGTTAACTGCATACACCTGCAGTGATCTGAATTTATTTCTGGGTTTGGATTTTTGAGGATTTTTTTGGTGTTGTTTTCCTCTGTGAGAACTCTGCTTTGCTTCCCTAGTGTTTTTATATCTTTGCCTTTAAATTTACAATTCCTACCTTTGGTATGAAAACTCATATGAGGAAATTCATTTGATAGAAGTTATTTTCATAGAAATCACCAATTCATTCATCCTCCTTAAAACAGCAGGTCTTCAATAAGGCACCTGGTCTCTTTGGCCCATCAAAGTTCAAGACTTTTACCAGTTGCTCCCTTTAAAGCAACAAGACAGAAAATCTCGATTTTGGATTGTATGATAGTTTACAATACTTCTGCACAGTGCAGCATACAAGGCCAGATTATTTTTCTTTAAAATTGTCAACACTATGTTCAATGTTCCCAGAAAGCACTTCTTTTCTAGCTAAATGCTTCAAGAATGGAACTGTCATACATTTCACAGATGTAAAGAGAGTGGTATAAAATATCAAGGTGAAAATGCTTTGATTAAAACAATGGGTGGATGTTTGGGATTCTTTTCCCCCTCAACATGTGGATTTTAATAACTGCTGTTTGTTATTAATTACAGAACATACTGCACCTTCTAATAAACACATCAGAGGAGAATCAATCTAATTTGTTATATTCCCCTTTGGGTATGGTTCCTTATATACACAATATTTTGACTAAATCCCGTGACTACATTTTTTTCCATTGACAGCTTAGGGAGGCAAGTTCTCAGCAATCTGAACTACAGGGTATCTGAATCACTAATCATGCTCATAAACTAAAATGCCACACTGTACATGACTGTGAAGTTAGGTGCCTAGAATAGACCAAAGGTGCTTAACTCATGCATTTCTTTGGGTAATTAAACCTTAGCACTTGATACTGAAAGCCTGTAAGTATGTGTGAAGTTAGCTTTCAGCATGTGAGAAGGTTTGCAGAGAGTGAAAGAAGGGGAGAGAGAAACACTGGTAAGATTAGAACATTATGTAACACAGTGACTATCACCTGGGAGGATCTTGAAATATTTTATTCATCATATTTCCACACAAAATTACTTTTATATTATGTACAGATATCAGTTAGATGTGCCACAGCTGGTATTTTTTTCTTTATTCCCATTTGTACATGAGCATGTAATACAGAGGAAGCAACTTATATGGAACAGACAAAGAAATGGAAGAATCAAAAGACTGTATTTGATTAAGAATAATTAAACAGCATAAAATTATTGCAATCCAAGCATATATATTTAATTAATCAGAATGAATAAAAAAACTTAAGTAAAATATAATTAATTTTATAGAAGTTTCAGATCTTCTTAATAGAATAAATCTCTTGTGTGAAGTATTTAGGTAATGACTATCATAAAGGAGACTGCATTAGAGTGCAATAATGTGTTCTGAAAGACTCCTCTGTTCTGTGTCAGTTAGGAAGAAGATGTCATTATACTTGGCAGTGCATTCATTGTGCCTAACTCTTAATGAGCTGTAGATGAGTAGACTTGGAATGTATGCCAATACTTCCAGAGTACCTGCTACCCTGTCCATAAACCACGCCATCACTGTGATTGTCCCCAAAATATTTTTAAAATGTGTTGCCTCACCTTCTTTATCTTTTGATTGGTTTTGTTCTGTTTTTTTCTTTCTTACTTCTTGACACCCTGAATATTCCAGATACATGCTGAACCTATTAAAAAAAAAATCTGATGTATGCATCTAAAAGCCATTCTATTTTTATTTTTACAAATATTACCTGTGGATACCTGCAAACAGAATAGAAGATTTTTAGTTATTCTTCGTTATGTCTTCTGACATATTTTGCGATTTATGACTGTTTTGAATACCAGAATTCCTGGAAGTGAGTGAAGTTAGAAAATATCTGTTATACTTTACTACTTTTCGTTTTCCAGAGGTATTACTGTATATGAGTGATGTGATAATATTGTGATCCTTTGCCTCTCATTATGGATATGTACCTGCATCTGTGGCCATTATTGAAACCTGGTGGGATGAATCCTATGACTGGAGTATGGCTATTGATGGCTACAAGCTGTTCAGAAGGGACAGAAGAAGAAGAAGGGATGGAGGTGTTGCCCTCTATGTATTAAGAAATGGATTGAATGCAAGGAAATATCCACGAGCCACGAGCAAGTTGGAAGCCTATGGGTAGGAACTGGGGACCAAGGCAACAAGGGTAACCTTGTGGTTGGAGTAGGCCTCCTAATGAAGGGGAAACTATTGAGGAAGCATTGCTACTCCAGCTACAGGATCTATTACACTCACAGGCTCTTGTCCTGTTGGGGAACTTCAATCACCCTGACAATTGCTGGAAAAGTCACATGGCCAGCAGTAGGCAATCAAGGAAGCTCCTAGAGTACCTTGATGATAACTTCCTGGGACAAGAAATAGACAGCTCTACCTGAGGGAATGCAATACTGGATCTACAGGTCACCTGAGAAACCTAGTGGCTTTCTATGAGACAGTGACTGCATCAGTGGATAAGGGATGACCTATGGGTGTGATCTATCTGGACTTCTGCAAGGCCTTTGCACAGTCCCCCACAACATCCTAGTCACCAAGTTGGAGAGATACGGATTTGATGGGTGGACTGTTCAGTGGGTAAGGAATTGGCTGGATGGCTGCATCCAGAAGGTAGTGGTCAATGGCTCAAAGTCCAGATGAAGAACATTGACAAAGGGTGTTCTTCAGGGATCCATGGTGGAGCCTGTGTTGCTTTTAATTTTTATCAATTATATAGACAGTGGGATTGAGAGCACCACCAGCAAGTTGACACCAAGATGAATGGTGCTGTCAATACACCAGAGGGATGGGATGTCACCCAGAGTGACCTGGACAGACTGGAGAGGTGGGCCCAGGGGAACCTCATGAGGTTCAACAAGAGCAAGTGCAGGGTCCTGCATCTGGGCCAGAACAATTCCCACTATCAATACAGGCTTGTGGATGAAGGAATAGAAAGCAGCCCTGCAGAAAAGGACTTGGGGCTAGAGAGAAGTAGCTGGACACGAGCAGCCAGTATGTGCTGGCAGTCCAGAAGGCAAATCCATCCTGGGCTGCATCAACAGAAGTGTGACCAGCAAATCAAGAGTGGTGATTCTGCCTCTCTACTCTGCTCTGGTCAGACCTCACCTGGAGTACTGTGTCCAGCTCTGGAGCCCTCAGCACAGAAAGGACATGAACCTGATGGAGCAGCTCCAGAGGAGGGCCATGAAGATGATCAGGGGGCTGGAACACCTCTCATATGAGGATAGGCTGAGGGAGCTGGGATTGTTCAGCCTGGAGAAGAGAAGGCTCTGGGAAGACCTTATAGCCACCTTCCAGTGCCTGAGGGGAGCTTATAAAAAAACTGAAGAGGGTCTGTTTACAAAGACCTGAAGTGAAAGAACAAGAGGCAATGGTTTTAAATTAGAAAGGAGTGGATTTAGATTAGAAATAAGGAAGAAGTTCTTTACCATGAGAGTGGTGGAGCACTGGAACCAGTTGCCCAGGGAGGTAGTTGAGACCCCATCCCTGGAGACATTCAAGATGGAGTTTGATAAGGCTCTGAGAAACCTGCTCTAGTTGCAGACGTCCCTACTCTCAGCAGGGGGGTTTGGATTAGATGACTTCTAGAGGTCCCTTTCAACCCAGACATTTCTATGATTCTATGATCTAAGAAGGCTTACTAAAAATAGCATAAAGTTCATTTTGCACTATTTTGACTAACTATTCTCATTGAAAATGCATGCAATTTATATTGATATTGAATACACATGAATGCATGGAAAGATTAGATTGCACAGTGAAGGAGCAGATGGTCTTTGCCTTGTGGAGCTTACCACCTGAAAATACAAAAGAAGTGTAGGGTGTATGCATGCAAATGAAGGGTTCACCACACAGGAGTATAATGAGGATGAGAAGATTTGAGTCACTGGGAAGGAATGAGCAGTGGCCTGTAAGGAAACACCCTGTGAGTTCCAAACATTTTTATTTTTGTTTGATAGGGTTACGGGTAGGTGGAGATCAGTTAAACAGGACAAAGGAAAGGCAGGGAAAGATATGTGAGGGCATTTCAGGATGTGGAGAAGAGAGGGGGAGCAGGCAATGTGATGAAGATGAGGGTAAAGGGAGAGGTGTGGGGGCGAGATTGTTTGCAACAGCAGCACGTGGGAAAGGGTAATTAAAAATCTTGGGTGTCTGTCAGACATTAAGCCTCTTTTACCTTTGCTATGTCTGCTTCACTGTCAGACTGGATCCTCCCTATAGTCTCTTCCTCATTCCAGGCTGCTCCTGTCATTGTTTAACAGAGTTGTGCATGAACCATGTGTGCAGACTGAAGCCATAAAATTATACAGTGTGCTTAACTGAAAGATTGAAAAATTACTTTACTGCGACATTCTACACAATAGTTGACACTTAGGCTACTGTAGTCAGTAAGAAACCAATGATTTTTCCTTTGGCAGATGGAAATTGTTCTTACACCACATTAACTTTTAGGGCTGGAAGGGGAAATTCTCCCTATACCTATTCTTCTTAAAGACTCAGATAGCTAATAATATTTCTCACTTATGCTTGAGACAGAAATTTCAAAAATGGTCTCTGTGTGTGTATTTCCTTAGGTCAAGTGATATATTAAACTTATTTAATATTGTAATGTTTTACTTTTGTGATGAGCATTTTAAATTTTGTTTTCAAAACTAAGAATAGATTTATATTGAATAAACATTCTGCTGAGAAATCACATATCAGCTCTAAGGTTTTTTTCCCAATATCACCCATTCTTTCTCAGGGAAACAAAACCTAATTAAGGTACAATTTTGTCATTCTTTCTTCTTGCTCCCCACAGCTTGTTTGAATACAGAAGCTTATTTTTTCTGAAAAGTTACATTAAACTATAAGAGTCTGAAATGGAGAGGCCCTGTGTTCCCTGATTTCTTCTGTAAAACATAATGAAAAAAACTAAAGTAGATTCAAACAGTATCTAAATTGAATAGTAACAGTACCATGTCTGAGACATATAGGCTACATGCCTGGGTTTTTAAGTTCAGTTGCTGGCTGACAGAATTACATTCACGGGACACCAGTATCTCCAATCCATAACTTTATTTTCCAGTCAAAGTTCAGATAAAAAAAAAATCCATCCAAAATAACAAAGGAAACCCAGACAAACCACTCTCTGTATGAAGCCAGGGTTGGTTTTTTTTTTGCAATTCAGTAAATTCAGCCTTTCTATCCATAAGCTCAACATCTGCATTGTCAGCACTTACTCTTTTAAGTGGAATTAGTAAACAAAACATCAATGGAAAATCAAGCTGATTTCAATATTGTTCAACAAAGCAGGAATCATCTGACACTGTAGGAACTTCTTATTCCATTTTCTCTGAACAGCAGGGTGGGAGCACTTTAGTATTAAAATATTTCATTTTCTCTAAAAATTATACTGAAGACTGCAGCTTGGTGTATGTCATTTATAAATACATGAATTTTGTAATTGTTTCCATACAACGTGGAGACAGAACCCACTAGAATTCCTGACGTATTGAATATTCTTGCTACTGAAGTCTCACTTTCAGTATGTAGTGTCAAAGTTGCACTTTTTGATCACATATGCTGAATTTCTCACAGAATCAACTTTTTTATTTACTTTTCAAGCAGCTTCTCTCATGAAAGTGCATCTAATGGCACACTATTTGCAGCCTCTGTGCAGTAACACTTCATTCAAACTAACACCTCTACACCGAGCTCATTAAATCATCACTTACATGCCTTCAATACAAAGGGAAGAGTTTCAGGATAAGCACTGAATGTCTGATCTCCTTTTACAGATTATCCTTTTTTCACCCTTGCTTTAGGCTTTGCATGAGTGAACTTATTCCTGAAATACTGTAGCAAGAAATGGCTTCTTCTGCTCTCTTATTAACCTGTCACAAAACGCATATGAGAACCAGATATTCCTCTGCAATGTATTAGAAAATTTAGGAGATCGTGTATAAATTCTCACAAGAAAAAACTGCAAATGTTCATTTTCTACCAACCTACAAATTACAATTCATTGTAAGCATTTTTTTTTCAGCTTTGTAGAACTAAAACTTTTTAATGAATTAAAAATATGAATGTTAAAAATGAATGTTATACATTAAATATATTTAAAAGTCAGAGTCTGAATCTAATTGAATGAGATGTGATCATATTGCCAAAACACCTCATATCTTCTTTTTTTTTTTTTTTTTTTAACACAGAAGTGCTAACTTTGAAAATGTAGCTTCAAACATCTCTGGCTTGGTTTTACTTTTCTGTTCCGTGCACAGCTTTTCAAATGTCAACCACTGAGTCTCAGCTAGTGAAGGAGAATCTCATTCCTGAGTAGTGATCAGGCATCTCATTCAAGAGGTGGGACTCATGGGGAACACTGGGTGAGTCTTTTGGAAAATCTAGTTGATGACAACAGGCTTGGTTCTTGTAGTTAGGTGTTTACTTTGGTTAAGGTCTTACACTACTACCATTAAATAAATAAATGGATCCAGATGTTTTTTGATTAAATAAATACCTATATAAATTTGAGTCTTCTCTTTATTTTGTTCAGAACTCCATCTTACATACAGATCTCTGAACTATGAGTCTCAGTGGGATGAGGGTGGCACAAGGAGACAGCTAAAGAAAAGATCTATCCTTTGTACATGGAAACAGCTAAGTAACTGCATCAGTGTCTGTATTCTCCCTACTAATCATTCTGACTTACCTCCTGAGTTAAATAATGCTCCAAGGGAAACAAGCAGGAGACATAAATACACCATCTTCACATATTTCCAAGGAAAGTGAACACTCAGTGTGTATTTACATTGGTAGGCTTGCCTGACAGGCCTGAGAGGACTCCTTTCTAACTGAACTAGGAAAAAAAACCATTCTCCAGTCTCTATCTAGGCCTATATCTGTGAGAGAAGCCAAGATTCACCTTGGTGATAGAAAGCATCATGAAAGAGAGCAATGAACAATGCTAAGGCATTCACAGTCCTACATTTTTGATACACATTATTATTTGTGTTTGGTTTTGCAATAGTACCTTGAAGCTCCATCCAAGAATTAACAACAGCTCAGGAATCACTGTATGGGTTGTCACAGACAGCCACAACAAAACACAGCTCGTTCTCTGAAGACCTTAAATTTAAAAGGGATGACAAATACTGAAGAGATGAATGGGACCCGAAACCAAGAGAGATATAAAAAACATTTGCTACACTAAACATATCTGTGGCAAAGTCATGAATAGACCACTGTTACAGCACGTTGACTTGTATTTAACCATCAAAATTGCTTTTTTTTTTTTTTTCACTGTATGTGCTAGAGATTTAAAGTTATGGCAATGAAAGCACATAAGCAACCATTGCAATCCTTACTACTCAGATGATCAGATGTCTCCTAGAATTTACAGCTCTAGTTTGGATTAGACCCAAAACTAGTGTTAGATACTGCACAGCTGAGCATTGTAGAGAACACCTTTTTTTTTTTGCACTTAAAAGGACATCAAATGCAGTTTGGAACCATGAGGTGAATATGTAAGATCTACTTTAAAAGCAAGAAGCAAAAGAATTAATGTCAGTTTTTCCCTTGGCAGGATGTAACAAGTGAAGACCCTTAGGGCTCTCTCCTAGATCATGTACCTTTCAACATATCCATAAATTATCTGGACAGAGAGAACTAACAAAAAGACAGAGTTTGCTAAGAGTCATAAGTTATTAAATGCAGTAAGAAAAAGAAGCTTCCTACAATGGTCTTTGCAAAAGGACATTACTGAAGTGAGTGAATGGGTAATTGACTGACAAGTCAAAAACAATATGTTAAAGCTGAAAATGGCATAGGGAAAGATGACAGCAATGATTAAAGTTGTGAAATGGCTTCAGTACACAGGTAACTAGTCTAGGACTCTTCAGATTGAAAAAGAAATTATTATTGGGATATGAATGCTTTCTAAAAAAAAAGATGGGTGGCCCAGAAGAATGGTGTTGGAAAACAATTATTTACTGTTTCTCCTAGTGAAAGAACTAGGTGAAATGAAATGAAACTGGCAGGACTAGGTGGAAAATGAACAAAAAGATAGATTGCCTTCATGGTAGACAAATTGTGGAACTCTGCACCTTAAGTTGTTGTGGATACTGAAAGTTCACCTGGGTTCAGAAAAGTGATTAGACACTGGGGAGAAAGTACCAATAGCATTCAACACAAAGTTACTCAGGAATGCTTTCTGTTGCAATTTTATGGAGGACAACAAAGGAAGGGAACTGTACCTGTATTCTAGACCTGTTCTCTAGGCACCTGCTGTTTGCCACAGTCAAATAAAATACTGCAACAGGTGGATTATTTTGCCTGCCCCTTTACAGCTGTTCTTAGCGTACTATAGGCTGGAGGGGCACAATTAGATTTGTCGGTATAAAACATAACAGTTCACATTCTGACTAGGAAATTATCTAAACTAATCATACATATGCTGAGGACAAGTCTGTCACTGTGGTAAAATTCCCATTTGATCTCAGTGGTAACACAGGATCCTGTTTGAATATGCAGCAGTACTTTCATTGGAAGAAGATGGACCTTAGCAGGAAACATTCAGCACCAAACAGGGTCAGACCTCAATAGATAATTAGCTTAGAATATAATTTGCTTAGAACAGAATGTGGAATCTCAGACAATTTGGCTCCTTTTACCTCACCAAGCAGCAAAGCAAAGATAAAGGCAGGATCAACTCTGTGGTAGGCTTCTGTAGAGTTCATTCTTGCATTGTGTGGCTCAGAAAATGAGTTCAGTCTTGCTAAAGTCAATGATGATTTGCTATCACATTGACTCTCCTGGATCTTGCTGCCTTTATAAGACAAATGCTGGCTGCAGTGGAAGGTTTGTGTGAGCAGGTTTTGGAATAGGTAACTCAGAATCTTTGGGGACCTTCTGTGGTGTGTAGCCCCCTTAAGAGCAATTGGATTCCTTTTATCTGTCACATCAGATTTGGAATTAATATTAAAAAGAAAAAAGTCAGGCTTGATGAAAGAAAGAAAGAAAGAAAGAAAGAAAGAAAGAAAGAAAGAAAGAAAGAAAGAAAGAAAGAAAGAAAGGATGTTTCACTTCATTAAATGACCTTGAAATGTATTTGGCAGCTTTGATGGGAAGTTTGCAGGATGAAAAATCCAGTGAAGTTTATGACTGTTTTTACAAACTGTTATTCTCCCTCCTCCAAATCTCTGGCATCACAGGTGAAGCATTGTGTGGCTGGTATCTTGACTTACCATTTGCTCTCGAGCTCTGCAGGGAGTGTCAGGCCATCAGCACTGATGTTCAGAGCAAAGCTGTGAAAACAAACTGCAGTAGATTAGTTGGGCTGCTGACCAGGTTGTTTAGTGTTAACCACTTTCTGTGCCCTTACATCTTAACCAAACAATTGCCCTTTTCCATTCTTCTATTTGTGCATGCACTTATCAAGGAAAACAGTGTTTGCAAGGGGACATTTTATTAAATAGGATGATTCATTTAAAAGGTGTTTCTTTGACTCTAGAATGCCAATGTATTCTGCTCTTTAATTAAGAAGGCAAACAACAGAAAAGACAAATATCAAAGTGCTAGTTATCTGAAATTACTTAATGGTCTGAAAAAGAAATTAAAGATAGTTCTAGAATTGGAGCCTCTTTCTGCCATTTTGAACAGTTGTACTTTTATTGATAGCTTGGTTGTTTACAGTAAGTCACTCATGAAGTGAGTGCTGTTTTGTGAAAATTAGTATTGTATATCGCCTTCAAAATTAAGATAAAAAAGACGAGGTAGATACTTCAAAGCTGAACATTTCTCTCCCAATTTATTTTTCTCACCTTCCAGAAATGTTTTTAAATGATTTGTCAACTTGATTTGTCTGTTTTATATAACTTAATATGTTTGTGGTTAGAAGTAATGGCAGATGAATGAGGTAGAATAGTCATTTCTAGGGTGAAATCACAGGGAATTAAAGAGGAATTGTTACCCAGCTTTTTATTAAAGGCACCAGGGATCACATTCCCTTAAAAGAAAACACTATGCAATGTGCTTTGAAAATAACTTTTTTTTTCCCCCCTGACATTTTAGAACTACAGCACTTTCTAAAGGCTTGTCATTTGTTCTTAAGTACTGAGACTTAGCATAAACTTTTTATGTAGTGCAGCAGCAGAAAACATTGAGCTTGCCCTGACTCTGTTGTGAATGAGTAGATGCTGTCATGGCCTAATGCTTCACAAAATTCAGTGGGGTACTTATTCTGCTTTTGTTGCTTTAAGGCTTATGCATTTTATTTTTTTTTTCCCTAGGGTTCCTGTTGAATTGCATACAGTCAGTACTTGTTCATAACTTTCCACGGAAATCCTTGGCTAATAATATCATTATCAATTGCTTTCAGGAACAGTATGATTTGCTATTACCATGCACACACATTGCAAGGTTAGTACCTGTGACAAGCCTGACCCAAATGTAATAATTTGCATCTTGTCCAAGTGATTGATTTTAAACTGACTTGGGGAAATGAGAAGAAAATAAAATCCTCTCAAACACATCTCCCAAACTCTGTACAGGATGGTAGATTTGTCTTCTCTATGCAGAAAAATTGGCATGACAAATAGCCACAAGATCCTCCAGAGATGTGTACCAGCACCTGAGATCACATTTTTTACTTTTCCCACTTTGAATCATTAATTTTAAACTTTCAAACAAAGTATGTAAGCAGGAAGGAGAGATTAATGCAGGAGAAAAGGGGTTAAAAAGGTGTCTTGAAATCCATTTCTAGGCTGCATAAATAATGCTGTGGTTAATTCCTCCATTTTTAGACATTCCTCACTCAGGTTATTTTTACTTATCATATTCACACTTCATACCTTAAAAGAAAAGTTGAATAAAGGATTCTTGCCCAAGGCTATCTTAATGAACCTGAGATGCAAAGTCTAATTTTAAAAGTAGATGCTTTGACAGTGCTTCCAAACCAAATAACTTATACACAGTCCTAACTCAAAGCAAATGCTCCAGGAATAACTTGTTTATTGTTTACATATAAGCTCACTTCAAACTGTTACTCCTGGGGTGGAGAGCAGCTGGAGCAGGCATGGCATGCATTTGTTTTCTTACTTTCCATTGAGATTATCTCAAAGACATTTCTCCCCTTCTCCTCCTTTGCCCTCTTCACAGAAAGAAAAATTAAGCACAGCTGTCAGGGAGCAGGAAAGGCAAAACCTCATCTTTATGCAATCCTGTATCTTTTCATTAAACTAATTGACTTAGATCACCACTAAACTAATGTAGACACTCCTATGTAGCTTTGAATCATCTAATGTGCAACTGACTTTACCAAACTGGAACAAGTGTATCTGCAGAGCCTCTTATTTCTCTTTCATAAAGCAGGTTTCAAACCACCAGCAAAGCCTAAGCATTCCAACACTCATAGAGAACCAGCAGACTCTAGCTTCTTTTCTCAGTGCTTTAGTTTATCACATGCTAAAAATCTGACAAATGAGTGGGAGAATGTCTTAAGCAGACATTCATTGCTTGTAGGTTTTGCTGGAGCAGAACTGTTGCAGATCAACCAAATCCCATGAGGCAGTGAAAAGACTGTGAAGTCCATGTCTTTTAAATGGCAAATTTGCTGAATCTTACAGTCTGAATTTCAGTTTTACCATAAGTAAGTACATTTCATGAAGTTTCTCTGGCTATGTGATTAGAAAAGACATTATTGGATGATTTTAAAGAAGTCTTTCCTATCTCCCAGCTCCTCTGGAGAATATATCACAAATCCAGCAAGTCTGTCAAAGATAAATGCATGCTCTAAGTTCTCTGGATGCCATATGAGGCACCAGCTGAAGAAGCAGTTCCTCCTCACAAAACAGGGACTTCTCTGCTCTTATCTTACAGATGACCTAATTCCAAAGAAAGAAAAGAAGAATATTGTGGAGGTGCAAAAAGACATTTCCCTCTGCCAGTTCCTAATTTTCGTCTGTGTAGAAGTGATTTTACTGGGACATACTCCACCACCTCCTTGAGCAGGCTGCTCCAATGCTTCACGACTATTTGAGTGTAAAAAGTTTCCCTAATGTCCAGCCTAAACATCCCCTGGCACAACTTAAGCCCATTACCTCTTGTCCTATAACTAGTTACTTGGGAGAAGAGACCAACATCTACCTCACTACAACATCCTTCAGGGAGCTGTAGAGGGCAGTAAGTTCTGCCCTCAGCCTTCTCTTCTCCATATTAAACAACCCCTGTTCCTCAGTTGCTACTCCTAATACATGTTCTCCAGACTCCTCACCAGTTTTGTTGACCTCTGAACACTTTCCAGCACCTCAATGCCTTTCTTATACTGTGAACCAAAACTGAACACAACACTCAAGCTGTGGCCTAACTACTTCTGATAGAGGCCAGGACTGTGTTGGCCTTCTTGGCCACCTGGGCACACTACTGTAATCATAGAGATGTTCTATAATTCTATACCAAAAATCAAGTTTGATGACTATGTGCACAAGCCACTTCAAAGGTCTATGTAAGAATATGAAATACTATCTCATCCTGAAACTCCTGTGATTTATCTGGCCTAGGGGAAAAAATGTGTGAATTGTACTGATTTGGGTGGACCAATTGCTAAGCTGTTGTTTTGGTCCTGGGAAAAGCTGGAGAAAGGCTCCAGCAAGAAAGCAAGTTTGTCATGGAGTAAAGACATTGATGTAAGTAAAATATAAGGCAGCTAAAAGAAGGATGGAGCAAATAGTGCTAAATGATGGTAGCAGAGAGGATTGAGGAAAAAAAATCTGAGAGTGTATCCTGTTTGCAGTATTGCACAATTTTACAGGTGGCAGATTTATATGTCTGAGGAATCATCTCATAAGAGCATGGTGAGGTACATCCTAGCAGGCAACTGTAGATAAACACAATAAAGACCTTCAATCATTCTGCAAGAAAAACGAAAGAAAACAGAACAGGTAAGGCTTCCTGAATACCTCAGTATCTGGAAAAGGCCAGTAAGTACTTCTATAAGGTTATAGCAATGTCAGGAGCCCTGCTTGAAGAGGACTGAGGTGGTCCTCTTAGTTCCAATCTGGAAAATCTTCATGCATTAAACCCAGAAAGACATGTTGCAAGTGTGGTAGTAAACATATGCCTTTCTGAAGCAAAACTGTGCCTTGGGGAGGAAAAATACGTGTGTATGTGCACGTTTGTGTCAAGGTGGCTAGAATCATAGCTCAGTGATGCCTATCTCAAAACACCTCCTCTGGATTCTGTCAAACACTAATGAAAAAAGATAAAATTAGACTGTCTGAGGAACACATGAGACTGCTTGCAGATTTGACTGAAATTTGGTGATGGTTATTAGGATGTGAGTAGGAAAAGGAAGGGAGTACAAGAGAAAGAGCAAAGGTGTTTGTGGGAATTGTCATTAAACCAGAGCAAGATTCAACCTTGACAAAGGAGATATTGCAATTCTGCTGTAATGAGGAAATTAAGTCAATAACGAGTGCATTCTCTCAAAGTCAGAGGACAACACAAGCTTGTTTAGAATTACCATTAAATTGTAGTACACTTCACAAAGAAATAGATGTGAACATTTTAGAAAGCAGTCATCAAGCACCTTGTTGTTTGCCAAGAAAAATAGGCAATTATGAACATTATGTCCAACTATGCATCATATCGTCTCCAATCAAAACCATTTAAATCCAGTCAAGCATTGCTTTCACACATAAAACCCTACCCTATGCTTGATTATACCTCAGCATACCAGGTATGCAGCCTAGGATGTTGGCCAATAACAATATTCCATTGTCTAGGAATTTTAATCCATGCATCTATATTTATAAATGTCATAAATTTGATTGCAAAAGATTACAATTATCAAACCCTTGCTGTTTTCTCTTTTCTGCCCAAATATCTTGAAAAGCCTTTGAAATTAAAAGCAAACAAATAAACAAAGTCTGATGAAAAGGGGGCACTGTCAAGCTTTTAAGTGGAAAAACCGGACATAGAAAATGACTTTGCTTTTCTACAGTTCTTTACCCCTCCCCAGGTGATGCTGCCTCTCAGCAGAGTAAAATTATTATATGGAGAAAGTGGTTTAGGCTGCACATACCCAGACTGAAAAAAAATTGCTTCAATATAGATACATTAAAAACAAACAAACAAAAAGCCTTACAGGCACTTTTGTGGTCTCAGAGAAACAATGAATTCTATCCCTCCTACTTTGCTGTGGTAACTAATTAGCTTTTTTTTTTTTTTTTTTTTTTCCCTACAAAAGCCCTTTATCTTGGAGACTTATTCTAAAAATGTGTCACTTGCTGGTATGCAAGCACCAGGTCATCTAAGCAAGTGTCAATAGCACTGGGAGTCTTAGCACAGTTGAGTGACTGGTGTTTTAACATTATGTCAATTTGACCTGCTGTGAGTATGCTATTGAATTTACAACACTGACAGACCAACCAGAGGTAGGGCTCTCCACACTTAAAGGAATTGGAACAGAGTTAGCATTAGGAAAAACAGGAATGTTCTGCTTCCTAAAACAGCTGCTCAGGAATTCAGTCTTCTGTGTCTTTGCTTCTCAGCCATCCACTGGATAAGTGTTTCCTTTCACCTCCTCCATCCTAATTTTCTTTTTTCCTAGCACAGCTTTCAGTGGGAGACACTTCCCTGATTTCTTTTCCTAATAAAAATGATGGCTAAAATACCTCTTTCAAAAATATCTTTCAAACAGCAACGTTGCTGTCAAACACCCAGACAAACTATGTGGCTAAATGTTTGAGTCTTGAGTACAAAGGCCTCAGATTAACTGAAAGTAAGATTTTATCACTGCTATTAAAAATGGCATGTAAAATAGGAAAATGAAGGGATCAAACAGCTTTGGGCTTTCACTTCATGACCAGACGGTTCAGGAATCTTTGAGAGATCCTTACCCAGGGAAAAGACACATACAGTAGCTGACAAAAACTATTTCTTCAGATAGTATCAAAGGTGAGGCTGCACAGAGCTAGCTGATTTAGTTTATTGCAGCTAATGTTGGAATGTACCTGCCAGAAACAGGAACGCTTCCCTCATTTAGCCAGATTTATCATTACAAGAACTAACAGAGCTCCTTCATAAACTACTGAAGCGTAGTTTTGGCACAAGCCCAGCAAAGTTGCACAACTTGCTTAATACCACAAAGAATATAATGCTCCTATTTACCATTAAAATAATGCCCACCATTTTCAGAGTGTTGTACTAGAATTCATAAGTTAATTCTTACAACACATAGGGACAAAGGAGACTTTTTTTCCGAACAGAACAGAGATGATAGAAGCTATATTCTGAACACCACCTGTGACCTCAAAATCTCATATAGCTCATGTACCTAAGATGCAACATAGACATGGGGTTGAATTTCTTGGAAGGGGTGGTAGGCACCTAAATACCTTTGCAGCGTGCTGACAGTAAGCAGCTGGGTTCTTAGGCAGAGATTTAGGCATGAGCCACTCCCTCCTCACACCCACCTGCTGGATGACTTGCACCTCTACCTAATTTAGATGAGTATTATCCTTTTCACCCCTTAGGGCCCAAGAGAATTTCCCTGGTTATCTGCCCTGTGTTGCCAGCTGTGCATTTAGGCATTGTGGTTTAGCAGTTTTCTCTAAGACTCTTTCACTGTCGGTCCAGGATAAATTGGTATCAAGTTGGGAGCTGGGTTAAGTAGATACTGTTGACCACCTTTCACATTTCTTTTGCATATTGCATGTGTGTGTGCAAGGGGAATGTTAGTCTTACATGAACAACAGTGTAATCCAATGCATCAGTGCTCCATGACTTTATTACACTTTGCTTTGATTCTGCCTCCATGTTTAACCCTACCAACCTCATATGCACTGTTTTTCTACTTTATGCGGTAACTGAGAATTTGCATTCGTAAATATATTAAGGTAAGTAAAAAAAATACACTTGTTTAAATTCCTTTGATTTTGCAGAAATTAGAAGACTAAATAAGACCTGGATTTTTCGAGTGTGTTTGTAGATTTGAGAGTTGGTGAGTGGTTAATAGACATTTCAGTTTGGGAGAAAAAGAAAAGATTTATGAGAGTGTTTTTTTGGGCAGTGTGAGAAAATACTTCAAGTGCTCTGAGAATCCTGCCATCACTGCACAGGCATTAATCTGAATTCACTTTTCAGTTTGATGTCTATTCATAAATACATTAAATGATCAGCAAATCAAACTCTGAATACTATATTAGTTTAGAGCACAAACTGGTAACAACGTGAAAAATGAACCTGGGGAGCTTTTTACTTGAACTTTGTATGTAGCTATATTAAGATGCTGAAGATTTCAAAGGCTGAAAGTATTTATAGTTTTTGACTTTTAACCATATTATATCCTTTGCCTTATTTCTTGTCCTCAGCAAATGTCAAGTGGGTGTTATGTGGAACTTAGAGAGACCAATCTCAGGAGAACATCCGCCTTCCATAAGTGGAACTCCAGATTACAAAAAGCTGCAGGCATAAAAGCAGCTGCAAAAGCAAGTTCACTCTGAAAATGAAACAATTTTTTTTTTCTAGTAAAATGAACATAAAAGTAGATCAAGGACTTAACTAAAATCATCATGCTTTTAGAATGTGTACTTTAACAATTTTTGAAGTGAAATCTGCAATGCAGATTTTAGTTTTAAAATTTTCTATTTCCTTTTCCTAGAGTTGGCATATCTATATAAAAAGCCAGTCCAGTATGCACTCTCTTCCTGAGAGTTATGATCTACTAAGTAAGCTTGAATTTCTGAGAATTATGATCTACCTAGTAAGCTTGAATTTCTTTGTAAATTCAAGACATTCTTTTAAGAAAAGCATATAAGTGCTCCTAGCAGGATTTTTTTAGAGATGTAACTCAACTCCAGGGGTCTGTATCTGACTTATCTCAGTATAAAAGAACCAGGGCTTGTTTTGCAATGTGTACAGAGTGCAGAGTGCAGGTGACGACTTGAGCTGTGAAAGCTCATATTATAAAACCTGCACCCACACATTCTGAAAACTCAGCCAGGTTTATCACAAGGTTAACTGAAGTTATGAACCTTGCAAATAAACCTATGGTTAATTTTGAGTGAATCTTGACTGATTTATGCTAACATGTATCTCACATGCCAAGGTTCAGCTTTTTTTCTTACTGTGTTACACTTGGAGTTATTTTGGTTTATTTGAGCCTGGAACTCAAACTGATTTTTATGAAAGACAACCCTCTCGAAACTAAAACCAAGGACACTGATAAAAATCTCACTATGGAAATTGCTGAGTTTCAAACAGGTTTGGATGGAGCAAAGCCTTCTTTTCACCCCCTTTGAAATAATGAAGTCTGCATTGAGAATAAAACTGAGGTGTGTTAAAGGGAGTTTCGGCTGAGTGGAATGATTGACCTTTGAGAAGATAAGAAGTAAGCAAGTGCAGATATCAAGAGGACATACAAAATAATTGTATATGCTTTATATTGTGTATGTGAGCTAAGGTTTCTTCCTAATTTCCCATGGAACAGTTCTGTAGGAAAAGTCAGGACATGGTGCACCCTCAGAGCCAGAAAATGAAAACAGAATGTCAAGGATACTCTCATGTCCTATCTAATCTTGGCTACCACAGCAAACAAAACACAGGTGTGAAACTGTAATGTGCATCAGTCCCAGACCCAATGACATCCATTGACAGTTTGTCCCTCCTCTCAGTTTTGCTGTAACTCCATACTGTCTTTGGGCCTGGTAGGGGCATGTGAAGTCAAGAAGAGGGTCTAGGTGGCCACACAGATGTACTGAGAGATGCCACGTTGTGCTGGTGTTGCTAGCCTTTCACTCCTGACATAAATTCCTGTCTCTGCTGCTCATGGCTGAAAGCTGAACTAAGTCCTCTGTGAGACTGGAGATGTTCCCCCTGCAGAGCCAGCAGAGAGGCTGGGTCTCCACCAAAGGGCAAGTCAAAGCAACTCAGGCTCTGCTCTACGGGCAGGGGAGAAGCTGGGTGGGAAGAACAGTATTTCATTATAATAGATGAGTCTTGGCCTCCTGGAAAGTGAGAAATGCTCCCAGATTTTGCATCTTGGCATAGCTTTGATTTGGCTTCACCTCTGAGTTGCCCTCTGGAAGAATCTGTCAGTGTCCCATGATGATATAAGGATCCCAAGGAGACTGGTATTTCCACATAAGTATCCAGAGAATACGTCTGAAAGATGTTCTCATTGTCCTCCATTGCCTTAGTCTTTTACATTGTTTTATATACTTTTGTTTCAGTACTTAAGTAGATTAAATAGATAATAATGACCTTGAAGTCAGACATGGCTATGCCAACTTCACATTAAGTTTCAGTCTCATGTCTTGAGCTCTGCTCAGTCTATAAAAGACTCAAGTGAATATATACAATATGGAGTCTATTGTTTCCTGTCACCTGGAGTATGATTTTTATAGTTCTATGTGATTGCTTTTTATGTCTGTCTTGAAATAGAGTTCTTGTAATTGTACTGTTTACTTCTCTGGAGAAGCCAGTTTGTTTTCCTATTCTCTTTTGAAATTTAATGAATTCTTTCATGAAAGGTGAGGAGCTGAATAGAAAAGATCTGTTTATGAGCCAGATTCTTCTTCTCACTCTATACATATACAGGTCCTCATAGTCTCAGTACACGAGTTTCCCTGAAGTAGCATTAAAACTTAAAGATCAAGAAGCAGCCAGGACATAGAATAATTACTAATTATTAAGTAACTTTGTAGCAAAAATAAGCTAACTCTATAACAGTCTATTCTCAGTATCTGTGGTAGTACAGATAAAGGAAAAATATCGAATCAGATAATTTATTAAGACCATTATAAAAACAGCTAACAGATAGTTAAGTGTTGACGTTATCTTTCACAGGATGAACATGTCAGGTATATAATGAAATGATTACCAACTGCATTCCAACCTCGGTTTAAATGTTTAGAAAGGAACACCTTCATGATTTTCTTAATGTTTTTTGTTAATTAAGTCAGTGGAACGTGTGTTCCCAAGTCTTTTGGGTGTTGCTGAAAGTGTTCCACTATGTCAAGCTGGCAAACTTTATTTATGTGATTCAAAAAACATACCAAATCCCACCCAGTACTTCAAGAATCCTGCCAGTTATTTAAAGCTACAAAACTAAATAAAAATCTCATATGAGTCATAGTATACACTCCAGCTCTACTTCATTATTCCTTCAGTCCATCACAAATGTCCACCAAAAAAGTAAGACTTCAGTGCCATCTCAAAAGCACTGTGTCTGGGGTGCTTAGCCCAAATGCAGGGAGATCATACTAATGTGGTAATAGAAGGTGGATGGCAGGAGGCTGTTGTGGGCAATGTGGGGTGAGTGTGACAAAGATGAGATGGGGTGGGCTTCCTACTTTTTAACTGAGGGCTGAGGCAGTGCTAAGCAAGAGACACTAAGTAGGACTGTAGGATGGATGTGGCACATGATAGTGCTGGGAAAGGCATAATAAGTGTGGAGATAGTCTTAAAGAGTGGATATAGATGAGTTTTACCAGCTGGGGAGCTTTTCACTGTTTGTTTACAGAGCTATGTAGCTCCAACCTTTCAAAGAAGGCTTATGCAAATGGGAAGCTTTTATTTTTATGATTGCAATGGAAGGACTGTTGAGACTAAGTAGGTCTTTGCTAGTCATGCAGCTCCATGCACTGAAAACTCAGTATTGTTCCTGACATTTGGGCTGTATGATGAGACCTTAAAGGACTTTGAAGGCACAGATTACTTTAGTCTGATTTAAAATCCCTGAACTCCTGAATATGACAGTTTGGTTGTGTTTTTCATTCTGTAAATGTATCACATACTGTTTCATAAAGTTAAAATATTTGGATGGACTGAACTGACTTCTGTCACAGCAACTAACAGCTATAAGGTTGTCAACCTTTGTGTGGATATGAGACAGAATAATAGAAACACACACCAAAAAAAATCTGACTATGACATGAGATGCTCTACTCATGGCTCTTTTCTTTTTTGTCTTTGTTGCAGCAGCCACCTTTACCTGGAGGACATGAGAAGAGAAGGTGCAGAGGAAATTCTCAGTTCTTTGGACTCTGCCCAGGAGACCACCGGCTACACTGTAGGTGTGGAACCACTATACCAGTAAATTAAAAATGCCCAAAAATGTTCCCAGTCTCTGACTGATGGGCCAGGGAATAGATCATATTATTGCTAATAAATTCCCTCATTCTCTGAAATTAGGTGGCTGCATGAAAGAGTGACTGTTGGAAATGGTCCTAGGAATATTTATATTCCCAAGGTGGTTTGGGAAATTTTTGAGAGTGTTGAGTGGCATGTGTGCCAAAAGTGTGCCAGTAAATGGTCTGACAATTTAGGGAATGCCTATATTAGGAAAAAAGCCCCAGAAGAACAGATCTATGGAAGAAAACATCTGGTGCTGTTGATCACATCCACACTGACATTCACGCTCTTTGTATTTCAGAGGGTTTTACTGATGCTTATGGCTAGCCTGCTCCTGTAGACTGAATGTCCATTAGCAGTCAAAGTGCATTAGATGCCCTCGGAGACTGCTTCTCCAGGTTTATTTTTATCTGAAAGGAATTCATTTTGCACATTCCAAATGCGATGTGAACCAAAGTGCAGGAAGTGGGAACTACTGGGATATTTGCTTCAGTAGTACCTCCTGATCTGAACTAAAATGATACCACAGATACAGCCAGAGGCAACTGTGTCCCAGTGTCTGAGAACATTCCCAATCACAGTTTACGTTACCAGTTCACCCAGTTCAACTGTACATAAAAACATAAAAATTGTGTGAGGGTTTGGCATGTCAAGTGGAAATTTGATTTAAAATTTTATTGCTAAAATTGGGTAAATCTCTACTGAATGTTTGAACTGTCATTCTTCAAGCGCCTAAAATAAATTTGGGAAAGTTTGCAAGCAGATGCAAAAAGCACAACTTATATATAGACTGTGTTCATGAAGTGTTTTAAATGTGTCTTGCTAGCATATCTGAGAGCGGAAAAGAAGGGTGGGGGGAGAAAGAGGGAGCATGTGAATGTTAAAATGAAAGAGGAAGGCCTAAGCAGGATTTCATCTTCTTATAGATTACAAAAATCTTCACAGTAAATTTACAACCAAAATTTCTAGTCCTGACTAAAGCAAATGATGTTTGGCACACAGTATCTGTAGGTCTGGCACACTGTATCTGTAGGTCCTGATCTTTAATTACACCACATTATCTTTCACTGTAAGATCTGGACAGCAGTTGCCTTTAGGTTGGAATCCAAACTGATAAGGGGCTTTTTATCATTACACAGTACATCAGGCGTAGTTTGTAAGGAACAGATAGTCATCTGCTGTACCAACCTGCCTATTCTAGTTGAAGTTGCCTCCAGGGAACAGATACCAGAAACTTTACATTTAGAACACTTAAAAAGAAAGATTCCTGGCAAATGTGATGGCATAAGTGGTATTTAAAAAAGAGCTGTGTAATATAGTATCTAAATCATTTTATAGTCCCACTGCTATTTTAGTATGCTAGTAGGATATCTGAACCACTTGCTCTTGACTTGTACCTTGTCTGTAATGATGTTATGCATAATGCAGCAAAAGGAATTCTTCAATCCTGAGCAGGGGAACAGAAGTGAACAGAAGTGCTTTTTACAACTCATCTCTTATGGATCAAAGCAAACCTCAAACCTGCCTTATCATGTAAGCTGGTTTAGCATCTTTGAGCTTTACTGTTACAGTTACACATGCTCATACCATAGTTTTTGCTGTGTTTGTGCTAAGTGAAATTGCATATATATAGATTGCACAGGCTTGACTTCTACTGTTTGTTAGATGTTCATGTGCCTATTAAACCCACATATTTTCAGGGTTTAGTGTGAAATATATGCAGAAATGATTGAAAAATGTGAAAGTGTTTAATTTGGGCTGAAACCAGCTAACAAAAAAATCTTATACCAGACATAGTCTAGGGTAGGGGGAGAGGTGGTAAGAAAATCCCAATAACTAGAAAATGACTCTTTTTGTATCCACTTGTTCCATTTTTATTTTCTGTACTAATATTTGTGCTTTTTATGTTCGTAAAGCATAGCTTGAAAATAGTATAGATGTAAATGCTGAAAGTTCAGAAATGGATCCTTATTGTGGTCATATAGTTAAAACAAATGATGTATTTTGTTGCTTACTACACACACCTTTCCATTTGAAACATTTTATATCTTCATTGTATATTGTGCATGTGAAGTACAAATAATGTAAGTGATAGTGTAACTGCTTTTCAGTGCTAATCAACCCCACAAATTCTGTTTTAAAAGCAAACAAAGGGCACTGTAATGTTTGACCTTAATGCCTTTTGGTGGTGATCTAGTACATTTAAATGTCTGGACTGCTTTGCTTGTCTCATTTAGATTTTAAGATTTTTAAGGCAAAGTGTATGTTCCATCTGGATTTTATGTCTTGCTGAGCAGTCTGACAATTTCTACTAAATCATAATAATTAGAAGAGCAAAAACTGTAATTGGTATCTTCAAGAAAAAAAAAAAGTCCCATGAAACTTCCCCTGTGGAACAGTCAATACATACTTTCTTAAGTGAAAAGATTCATGAAGCTTCTTATTTCTAGCCATGAATTTACCCCTTCCCATCAAATTTATATTGTGCTTTTGCTGTAGGAAAACAGTTTAATGGGTTGGCTGATTGTGTTGCTGTTGACTTCCTAGCTTTCCATCCTGCAGCTTTTACTTTATTTGCTAGTACAGCACTACTTCAAAAGAGTGCTCATTTTCCAGGAAAAAAATTATGCCTTAAAAAAGATCCTGGAAATGCACTCTGTCATATTTATGTATTCAGATATGTTTTATTTCATTTGTTGTTTTTTATAAACTAGAAAGGTATGAGCCAGTTCTTGTCACAAAGCCTTGTAGCTATGTCAGAAATTCAGGTAGAATTGTGGCAGTAAATTGAGACTTGAGTTAAAGATAGGGGACCAGTTTCCCAAATTGTTCTGAGACTGAAGCTGCCATTTGCCTTGGTGGATTTGGACCCATGGGCAATAGTAAACAAGTGACTACTTAGAAATTCCCCATGACTGAGTCCAAAACTGGAATAATTTGCTGATGCCATCTTCCTGTCAATGTTTAGGCCTCTTCACCAGTGACAGATCTCTGGGTTTGGATGCCTAAATTGTGGTATTCTCTTCTTCCATGCTGCTTCAAAAAGTAACAGTTGGTGCCTACTTTAGTACTGATGCTAAATATTTGGCTAACACTGCCAAAATTAGTGATAAAAAGAGAATCTTTACTTCTACTTTTAGTCTTGTTTTGGCACTCAGCTACTCAGGCTTTCTTTTGAACACTAACTCTCTCTTGTACAAGCAGGAATACGCCTTATACAGTTGTGTTCTGGCATCATCAATATCACTGTGAGCTTTGTTGTTGACTGAATATAACTAAGGTTTCATCTTCTCTCACCAAAAATCTATGCAAAACTCTTTCAAGTTTTCATTTTCTTATTTATTTTTTTAAAGTCTACCGAACATGTTCGGGCCAGCGTAATCATGGAAATGCCACAAACACTGAACTGAATAAAAAAAAATATCTGGGCTATCATGAGTTAAATATGGTCCATAATTTAGGTCAGCATTCTGAAGACTTCATGAAGTAGAAGTGGCAGCATCAGCAGCAGTCCCTCTCATCTATGTACATGAGATGGTGAAGGTATATAATTATGTACCCAAGGTTCACATATAGTGCAGTCTGAAAAATTGTGCTACAGATGTTTCACTTAGATGTGTTAACTTATTTTTCAACCTTATCTAAAACCCTTAGTATGTGTGTAGATTTATATACAAATATATATATGAATAAGCAAAAGGGTTTTTTTCTATGCTACAAACCAAATATACAAATAGATTAAAGAAAAAAAACCCCAACTACTATTACTGCCTGTTTTAATGATTTCCACATAAAACAGTTACACAGAATAATGTTGAAAATAAACTATAGTATGGAGTCTATGAAAGCTTAGATCTTCACACAAAGGCAACATGCTCAACTCTTTCACATGTAAATACTCCTACTCTTTCCCTTAGACATTTACTACATCTACTTTACTCCAATACTAAATCATTTTCTTCTCATGACAACAAGAAAAGATATTCTGCAGTTCTATTTTCATGTGTTTGAGAGGTGCTTGATGTTATATTTTATTTGCTTAATAGAGACACTCAATACTTTATGAATTAGTATTATTTTACAATACATCTGCTCCAAAAACTTTGGAGCTGGTTCACATAGAGTGTTTTCATCATTTGTGACACCTTTTGTGGTCTTGAATCTTTCAGACTTTGGTGCTAAACCAGTTGAAAAGTACTGCAGAGAAACATGGATTTTATTGAATTTGAGGTTTTCCACTATTAGTAATTACGGATTACAGCAACTCCAGTGTTAATTAGACCCAAATAAATTAAGTTCTTGGTGGATTTCCTAACGTTTCTCTTCAGGAATTAAAGCCTTGTCCTGGTGTGATAACAGGTAAACATCCTTCCCTCATCCTCCCTTCCAAGGATAAATATCAAATCAGTTATAAACTTTTATACCTGTTAATGTATAACATGAAATTGCTCTCATTTTTACGTGTATAACACTTTTAACTTCAGTGGGACTACTGATGTAGTAGGTGAGCTGGATTTGACCATGTAAATATGTGCTGTGTCTTGTGTATCATTTATAAATGCCATCTCTTTTAGCCTCTATCTTATTTTTTTCTGTAGTGTCTCTTTTTGTCTGAAAATCAGTTATAGCAGCCATATCTATGTGCCATCTGTATAGCAGTTGCTATTGTAACTTCATCACCTTTCCAACTTCAAAAATTGTACATAATGTAACAAACTGTACTGTAAAAAAGTGTATACCTGGGCCTCTGTTATTTTAAAAGATACTTCCTTTGTGAAAGGTACAGGTTGACTGGCTGCTTTCATTGATGTCAGATATACTCTTGTTACTATTTCAATAGGAGCAGTGTTGGGTCCTTAATGTAATGACTTGGTCATGAAATCACTCTTGCTGGACCTAGTTGCCACTGAATATATATCAGTGACTTTATTGAAAATGAGAAAACACAATTATTTTAGATCAAAAATGGGGGAGAAGTAAAGAAGCAAGTTCTACAATACAGGGTCATCTTTTGTCTTATTTTTATAGCAGTTATTTGCATGTTGGAACTTCTGTAATCTAACCTTAGCAACAAAAAAAATTATGATAGTGAGCAGCATGTGATGGTGGATTCTTATAAAAAACCCTCAAAACCCTTTATGCAGATGTCTGATTTACTCTTATATGACATTATGATTATTTCTAGTCCTGTTGATAAAACATGTCTTTGTTTCCATAAGGGAAAACATGATTCACAAACACACTTCAGAAATAGGTATAATTTAATAAATGAGACAATGTTTTCATACTGTCCCATAACTCATGTAATTATTATTTGTCCAAATATTTATACTTGATAGTCATACTTACCACATGATGCCTTTTTACATAAACTGACATTTAGCATCTTGTAGTCTAAAGTAAATATTTTTACTTAGGAGGTAAAATCAAGACAAATCCTAAAAAAAAGCTTAAAATGGCAAAACTAGTTTTAAACCATTTTTTTCCCTCTTCTGCTTCAATCCACTAGCAACTCAACTTTCTCTTCAAGAAGCCTCCTTTAATAAATGGCTTAGACTTGACAACATGAAAATGCTCCCTTCTTGTATAATGTCAAAATCATCAGCTAAGGAAGCTCAGTCATTGTACGGATTGCAAAAATACCAAAACATGTGCAAATGGCCATCTACTTTGGTGTGAACTGGTCTTTTAGAACATTTTGAGAATAAAGAAAGAAAAGGGTTTGGGTTTGTTTTGTTTGTTTGTTTGTATCTATGCTGCTATTTTGTAATGTTTGTTATGGTTTTTTTTTTAACTTTCTGTTGATGTTGACACAAAGGCAATTTCCTTGACACATTATTTATAGAATGAAGCCTCATAAGAGTATGTAGTGAAGATGGTGATACCATTACATGCGTTGATACAATTTGGAAAAATGCAAATCACATAGAACATAACACTTTTTTTCTCTGAAGGGAAAATTAAGAGCCTAGTAAGTTCTCGCTTTCCTTCTGCAAGATGTTTTAGCCTCACTATTAGAACAGCAAAAAGCTGAAGTTTATACAGAGTGCTTACACTGTTAAAGCAAAAATTGGATTTTTATTGTCTTACTAAAGAAACAACTGCTCCCATCTCTGGGGAAGAAAATGAGATTTTCTAATAGGGAAGGCCTCTTTTAAATGTTTCCAAAATAAATATAAATATGTTAGTGAAATCATAAACCTCAGAAAACACAGATTTTCGAGTTCTGCAATAGTAGAAGTTAGTCCATCTGTGCAGTGTTCCTGGACTTTGGATTCAGTCTTCCCCCAGCAGAATTAACTGAGATTAAAGATATGCTTTATATGTTTGGTATGAATTAAATTTATCTAAACATATGAATGTCAGCAGTAGAACTTAGAGACCCTGTATATCATTAATACATAAGTGCTACAGAGCTTTGCCCTTTCTCCAGGGATAAATTGCTGCAAGAGTCACATTTCTGTTTTCCTCACTTTACAGCAAGAAGACAGGCCAGAGCAATGGAGACACATGTTGAAACGCTCTTCTCCTACTGGGTGATACTCTCTTCTTGACTGGGACAAGAATAGTGTGCTATAGGACCTATAGGTATGAAATTAATTGCCATTAAGATTATAATCTAATTTACCTTTTTCTTGCCATTCTCTTACATAGTGTGTTGTTTTGGGTTTTTTTTTTTAATTGATACTAGTTTCCTATGCTGTTTCCTGCTTGTTCACATTCCCTCTTGTGCACACTCTCCTGCTCTTTCCCTCTTTGCTATTGTCAGCTTCTCCACCTCTTCCCTTTTCTTTTCTGGGTTTTACAACAACAATATCATTCTCTAGACCTTAGTGCTTTCCTTTCAATGTTTTTTTTCTTAAACCTATAAAAGGTCTTCCAGTTAAAATATCATCTATAAATTTAGCTTCTAATTCTAACATGACTTTTTTACCATTTAACTGTTTTTTGGTGTTTTTGTTTTTTTTTTTTTTTTTTTTTACCATTTAACTATTTTTGTTCCAGTTTCCCTTATGTTTGTAATAAATAAATTGTAGTCTGAAAAGACCTTGTGATGAGTTATGGGTTCAAGGACATTCTTAGTGGAAAAAGCAAGGGATTAAATACCTCTGGTAATCCACAGCAGAAAGAAAGAGGAGTTGTCAGGGGGAAACTGGTTATACCAACAGGCTGTCTGAGGAACTCTGCTGTCCCCTAAAGCAGACACTAGCATGATCTGTGAAGATTATGGCTATCGTGTTTGCAATGTCCTTCCCTATGGGAAGCACTCAAAGTGAACAGAGTATCTGAACTTTGAATGCAGACTGCAGAGAAGCATAAACAGGCAATCAAATACAGCTATAAAAACATGACATGATCTATACATAATACATTTGAACCCTAGCATATTGGATGCTTTTTATTATAGTTATTAAGAAGAGTCCATGAGATCTGAAAAACAGCCTGATCCTAACGGGAAAAGAAAATGACACTCTTTATTTGAAACCATTACTTACTGTACCACTTTGGGGGGTTTAACTGCATTGTCTAGCATGCATCATCTTGGCATGCTACTTTTTCACGGGGGAATTCAGTTATGTAATTCACTATTTTCAGTCCTTACTGGAGTTACATGCTTCACAGAAGGAAACACAATACTGACTGATGTGCTTCACGTACTTTGTAATAAATGTATGGAATAAATTACCAGGGAAAAGCAATCTGAAATAAAGAATAAAAATGACTAAAGTTTGTTTCTGTGGCAGGAAGAAACAGAGACTTGTAATAGAGCAGCAGAAAGGCTGGGACTGAGAAGAACAGGAAATGGGCAGCTAAAAGCAGGCAGCCTTTCCTTAATCTTCTAACTGTATGCACTTGAAGGTCTTACATGTGCTTTTCATATTAAATACCACATTTGTGGACATAATTACTTAGCTGTACTTTTATATGTCATCTTCAAATTCTTTAACCTCAGTGTTCTGAGTCTGCAATCATTTCCCAATTAATCACTGCAAATTGCCTGACAGCCTTTAACAGCCACTATCATGAAGAGGGAATGAATCTATAAGTTCAATTCCAAGGGAAAGGATTCTAAACCCCTTACTCTACTTTTAGCACATGAAGGCAATAAAGATACTGTGACAACTTGCTAAGACACCACTTCTGCACTGTTACTAAAATGCTTGCTTTTGTGTCCAGAAAGTATCACAGCTGCTTACAAGCAACACTGAGAGGTCTCATGACTTATGGGAAAAAGACATTAAATAAGAAGCAGGCCTTGCTCTTCTGTGGGAGGAAGGTGAGTGAATAGGTCTGAGGAAGTGTCTTAGGTAAAATTTAGTAGGAAGTGTTGATGGAAGGAGGTTAGTGTTGCTAGAAGAAAATATGAGTGGGTTGGTAAGTCTAATTGTGAGCAAAAGACTCATGAGATTTGTTACCTCCTAATAAATCTGAGAAGAATTGCTGGAGTGCAATGATTTCCAGAAATACAGAAGAAAGAGAAATTGAACGCAACGGAGCAGTGTGTGGAGTAAACCATCTGCCCATACACAAATTTTGTATTGTCTTGCTTCTTAGATGGTATTTGCACATCGTATAATCCTGAATTTAGTTTTCTATAGGTTTAATCTACAGTCTGCGCTACTGACAGACTAACATGTGGTGTTAAGAAATGTGGTAAAGATCCTGTGATTAAAATACTGTAGTACTTGGTGAGGCAATCTTGCCAGCATAGGGAAAAGTAGTATTATTGTGAAGGTTCTTCTTGGCATTAGACAATGGAAGCGGCTGAGATTGTCATTCTGAAAGAGGAACTAAACCCCCCCAAAAAATTGTTTTCACATCTATCCCTTACTCAGACTCTGAGCAGTCAGACAATCTCCTTGACTTCAGCTGTATTTCCTAAAAAAAGAAAGAGGTTTTGTTTGAGGTTCTGACAACAATATAAATTACTTATTCCTAGTTTTCAAATATTTATCATCTCACTTTAAATTAAGGTGAGAATATTATGGCTAAGATGCCCAAACTCACAAAATGTTGGTATTCAAAACCTGTAAGAAATGCTTTTAATAGTGATAGGATTACAAAGCTACAACAACAAAATGCAATTACTGTGTGTCATGTTATTTTGGATCTCACAATTATTAGTTTTCAATCACTTTATTTTTAAAAACTATATAAAGATGCAGCATATAGCTGTGTGAAATCCCATTTTAAAATATGGGGAAATGTAACGTTTCTGACATTTAAAGTGAGATATAGTTATTCAAATCTGTCCCATGGGCTTTGGTGATGTAGGGAGCCCTAACATTCAGATCTTGTAACAGAGACTGAAAATGTCAGCCTAAAGGCAATGTTAGAAAACATGATAGGTCAAATTCCTTCTTTAAGAAAATTGTCCAGTGCTATCAATAGAATATTGCTCAGTTCCCTTAGCAAAGAATTTGTTTCAATATATGCCAGATGCTACAAAAAAAATATTTAGAGAAATTATTCTCTGCATGGGCTACAAAGTCACCCAGATCTTCAGTATTTGTTATATTTCTGCTGCCTGGCTGCACGCATCTCAAGAAACTTTTTAAGTTAATGCTACTTAGCAAAAAATGTTTCTTTTACATAAATGTTCAATCCCACAGGCTCCTGTGGTGCCTCTCATCTTTTACCATGTATTCATTTTGTTGCTCTTGAGAATTATGAGAAGATGATGAGCATCTGTCTTGCTGGTCCTAATACTTTGGGTACAGTTATTGTGTAGTTTTCCTTAATGCAAACCATCCCATTTGGGGGAAAAAAAAAAGAGAAAAAAAAAAAGGAAAAAAGTAGAGTCTAAATAAAGCCAAGACTATTGCAGACGTTGTAGAATCAGATTACCTGGGAAACAAAGCACACACACATACACATGCTACCCTCATCTCTATCTGTATGTCAAATTATTCTCTGTCTGAGAAAATCAGAATCTGTTAACAACTGACCTGTTGCTCAGCTAGCTATAAAAAAATCATTAACTTATTATGATGCACACATGCTGCTCCACCTGGCAGGAATATGTTTCAATATTAGTTTTTAACAAAGATTTCAAGAAAGGCAGCATGCTCAACAGGAGGAAAATCAACTGAGAATGATGTAGAACTCAGTCTTTTTTTTTTAAGGATCGTTAAAGGGATTGCTTTAATGAAAGCAACTGAGCGAAGTGTCACAGAAAGAAATAGACTCACAAAGGACTTT
>JANHGL010017452.1:7734-51708 GCA_024611195.1 Ceyx melanurus
AAATCTGACAAGGCACCATAACTGATCTCTGTGTGTTCTTAGAACAGTAAATGTCTAATAATGATCATTTGTACCTGCAATGGCTTGTTCTGCAACTAGAAGGTTTTACTCTATATTTTTCAGAGCGATTACTAGCTACAACTTGGAGAAACAGAAATGTAATAGGATAGGCTTTGCATGGTCATAGCAAAGTTACAGACTACAGCATTACTAGGCTGTTTCTTCCAGGCCGCAAGAGAGCTGTACAAAAGACTGACAGTACTACAATCTCCAGGTAGGATCTGAATGGGAAAACAAGTTCTTCCTCACCATGATCATGGGTAGTGGAGAGTCACAGGCAGAGCATTTCACTGTTCACAACTGAGATTCATGTTTTCACACTGATTCTGCTTAGTTGATGACTTTAATTACATTGACTACTGTAACTTAGGCAAGAATAAATAGTTTTAGTACTATGCTTCACTTCAGGGTCAGAGCAGTCAATGAAAATACTGTTTTTGTAACCTGCAGGTCACATCTTCCGTGATCACGCTTGGTCTGTGCCAGGTTGTGACTTTACATTATAGCAGGCAAAGTCCTGTTATTTGTGCTAATCATTTTACATACAATCACAGAGTCAGAATGTTCTGAGAATAAACCAGAAGTGAAGATACTGCTATGGTTTCTTTATATAAAACAATGTTGTCAAAATGAAATCACACACTATGTATCTTACTAGATATTGATTACTATTTCATAGGTTAGGGAGGAGGAGGTGACAAATCCAGATGGCTCATAAAACAAGCAGAACTTTTCTTATGTGTATCTAAAACTCTCCCAAGAATGAAACCAGCATAAGATGATGAGTCTAGAACAGAATCTGGAACTACCAGTTTCTAAACTTCTTGCTTACTTCCCTAAGCAAAACTAGTAAAGATGGTTTCCCCCTTGGAGCACAAACCCAGCATTCAGTTATTCCACCTCTCTGCAGAAATCATTCCCACACTTACCTCTGTGTCATTGAACAAATATGGCTCCCTGCACGGATTCCACTTCACAGAATGTGAGTGCAGAACAGAATCCAAGTAAGGGTAAATGGAGCTTCTGGTGAAGTTGAAGCCATGGATTCCATCTTCAGGAAAAACAATAATCTGTGCCCCCTGTATGTAAAACAAATACATGGCTTGTAGACAAAGCAAAACCAACCTAAACACAAAAGGAAAAATGGGAATGTCATGGGTAAGAAGAGCTAGAGAAAGGGAAGGGTAACCCAAATCATACTTGAGAAGAATGTAGTTTGAAAATTTCTTTGACTTCATAGTGGGTGTAACTATGTGTATGAAAGCAGCTAATTTAACCTGATGCATACCTTTAACTTGAAAAATAACCTGTATGACATTATTTTAAGGGCATGCAAATAACAGCAGACTTCATCCAAATTCTTACAAAATTCTCCATTCATAGGTCATAAGACTGACATCATACAGGTTAAAGACTGATGATCAAATTAGTCTTTTTTTTTTTTTTCTTTTTACGACTATGCTATTTGCAGATGGACTTGGTCAAAGGTGCTATACCTGTGTCAAAGGTGCAGCATCACTTAGTCTAGGTAATCCACCTCCATTAGGTATTAGGGTTGAATAGGGTAGTGGGATTATTGTTTTCAGAAGCAGCTTGACTGAGGAAGCAATGCAGATTCTGGCAGAGATGTAACCATGCTGGCTCTATCTGAAGTTCAGGGAGCTCGGTTCCTACGTATGTAGTATATTCATTCCTCTTGAACACAGCATCAACCACTCAAATTCCTGTGACTGTTAAAATGTAGTATCTGTGCTGTGGCTTTGGAATAATTTGTGTCCTGGATGCAGTGCATAAAAATAGCTATAGCACACTTTTGGACTGTGATGCCCAGGCATCACTCAAAAAGAAAACAAAACCAAACAACTAAAGAATGAACAACCACATTTCAAATTATATAAAAATTTGTAATTTCTCTGTTTTAAAACAATATTATTTGTGAAACTTTCAGGTCTCCACAGGGACAGTAATGCCTGCTTCCTCAGACTAGCAGCAGCTGTAGATTTTCTTGGGTAGGGGAGAAAGAAGACTTTGCATAAGAACAGCCAGAAATAAGTTCTTAAGGCTACTTATTAAGAGATTATATAGGCCCTTCTCTCCAAGGTTACTAGTCTGATTCCAACCAGGACTAGATTATCAGGAGCCTGTGCTTTCCAGTGAAAAGCACAATTATTTTGTTAATTGGGTACCATCACCAGCAAAGACAGAGCAAAGTGGTGGGGGATGGGGGGGGTACTCCTGCAGCTCCTGCTCCTGCAGCTGCTGCTGGAGAAGGCCACGGGACTCCCTCCCTCACCCTGAGCTACACTGAGCCAAAGAGCACATCCTCCAGTTCTCTGGAAACACCCTTTTTATTTAGGTTTGCTTTTAAGATGTGGACCTCACTGAGCCAAACATAACAAAGTATAGGCTCCCTGGAAAAATGTAAAAGCTTTGGGATTTTCAGTGCCCTTTGTGTAGATGGTAAAAGGACAAAAACTTTGAAGGCCTGTTTTTGATTACTGGGGGGGGGAGGGGGTGGTAAGCACAGACTGAGTCTTGAATTTAACAGCATCCAGCATTTATGCTGCCACACAATACTCCAAATGTAACAGCTCAGCCTGGCAGGTTTACACTAACGTGGTATTTTTTCCTCGGAGAACCAAAAATCCTGTGAAGATCTCCCAGCAGTTAGAACACCCAAAAGCTGTGCAGAGCTGCCTGTCCTCTGTCCTCAAGGCCATTAAAAAGGGTTTCTTTTATTCTAAAGTACTGCTTCAGTGGTCCAGCCAAGGCTCACTGCTCCCTCTTGGTGAAAATCCAAGAGACTGATTGCATACTGTAACAGTAACCTGGCCCTATTCATCTGGACTAAAAGGAGGAATACTTTTAGAAATATGGAGATTCTAGTATAATTTTATTTATTAGAAGATAATAAATAGGTTTCTTTCTTTATAAATAAATAAAAAAATCTACCAGCCAGAGAGCATTATTTGTTTTGCAGAAGCAAGAAACCATCTTCTGTTCCTTAAGCTTCCATTAAGAAAGTCTCTGACCACAGAAGGGTGTTCCTTAAACACATCACACGCCACTGTTTTGGCACCACAGCCACCACCAGCCATCTGGGTCAGTGGAGGACAGCACCTCACAAAGGCCTGTCAAAATAATCTCACAGCTCCTTCAACAGCACGAACAGGACAGTTGCATTAGCAGAAAGATGCAGTTGCTACCTTGGCATTGCCATTCAGCGTTCCCATTCAGGACACCTGGGCCTGTGCTCCTTCCACCTTTGTACTGAAAGACACAGTGGAGCTCAGGACAGCCCAACATGGATCTTTGAGAGCTGTGTGCTCACCTGGGGCACATACCTGAAAGAGTCAGAGGGAAGTAACTACAGAAATCACAATTTCCATGAAGTCATCTAATTCTGCTCAAACCTATTGGTTATGTAATCAACAAACAGCCACAAATGGTAAAGAAAGTAATACCTGAAGCCTAAACAAATAATGAAGTTAACATTTTAAATTATTTTAAGTTTAAATAGCTCATCTTCACTTCAGAATTAAAATGCTGGCAAAGCTTTTGTGAAGTAGATTTATAAATTCTAACAGTTCAACAAAAGAGACACTGTCATTAGTGCTTAGTAGATACAAATAAATTATTCTTTAGTAGAACTCACATTTGGGTTTTATTACACTCCATAAAATATACAGGAATCTTGAAGTACTGAAAGAGTGCAGGTAAATACAGTATTCAAGCAGTCACTATTTCTATGTACATGCTCATTAATTCTTCATAAAACCCACAAAATTATCAAATAGATCAAAATATTGTCCCATGTTTCCACACTATGTTCAGAAAACCAGCTGATAATTTACAATATCATAAAGATTTCCAGTTTCATAGTACAAAACAAGATAAAAAGGAAATTGGAATCAGTTTGTAGTAATTTATTTGTACTTTACCAGGACACACAAGGATTCCTTGCATGTACATAAACAAATTCACTTGAAAAGTAGCAGTTATAATTAAAGCAGAGCCAAATAAAGTAAATACTCATATTCAACAGACGGAACTTCAGCTCATGTCAGTTTCCATTCTTCAGGCAATTAAAAAAACCCACAGTAGTCTGTTATAAATAAAAAATAATAATAAAAAAAAAGGAATCTCGGGAAGTCTGAACTATGTCACAGGGACCTGTTTCTGCTGTTCCTTTTCTAAATGGAGCACAAGATACACAGCTCTTCCCACAGACCAGACACGGTGCTTGTTCCTCTAACAGGGAAACAGACTTTTCAATTCACCTCCCTCCCCCACCCGTGTAAATCCAGGATTTAAAAAAGTGACAGGGAGATACAATTTTAATCTTACACACAACTTCATGATGTAAGGAAGGAAGTGGACAAATTATTGAAAAGAACTCTCAGTCACAACAGGGTTATCAAGACATTTCATTTTGTTACACTAGTATATTTTTAAATTTTAAAAAATCTCAATCCAAACCCCAAAAGTTAAAAGGAAAAAAAAATAATCTAGAACTGTGCAACAATTACTGCTTCCCTCCCTCACCTCCCACCCCTTCCCTTGTTTATTACACTGTACATTTTTCACCCTGACTTCACCTTATTAGCTGGTTTAATTTTAGTATTATAAAAGTATGACAACTTTATTTTCATTTCACCTAAAAGAAAAGAAAATTAAACATACATCTGCTTTCTTTCATGGTACATTTAATGGTGTCGGAAGGCTTTCAGATGATTAAAAATAAAAATAAAATCAACATTTAAAACCAAATCTAAGCTTCTTTTCCAGAAGTAATTAAGGTTTGCTTGAAACAACTTCTCAAATAACCTATTCCAGTTTTCACAAAAACTTCTTTAATTAAAAAAATCTTTAAGTTATTTGGTCCTTTGGCAATTTGCAGCACAAACAATGCCTACTGTACCAAACTCATTTATTGCCTTCAATATGGTTCTAGGTTTATTGATAACATTTGTCTAGCATCCTTTGTGTTATACAAGTGTTGTTCATTTACGTTGAGTAGGGTGCCCTGTCTGCGGAAATTACTCCTGGCACCAATACCAGAATGGTAGAATACAGTTAAATAAAACAGTTTTGACTTGTTTGTTGTTTTTGTTTGTTTGTTTGTTTTTACAATGGATTCCAAGTACTTATTCAAGAACTTATGCTTCTGCAAAATATGCTCTTAAAAATCCTAGTTTCACAGATTTTTTTCTTATATGCAACCACAATAAAAACATCTTCTCCAAGGTTTGTTCTCTTTCTGTACTCAGTGATTGCTTTCTGACAGCACACTGTCACCTTCCAGAGCGAGGGGTCTCTCCAGCTCCTAATAGGTCTCAGAATCCGAGTCATTGAGCTCATCCTCTTCTGCATACGGGTACCCACCTTCCCTGCCAATGTTGTTGAAAGTACAGTAAGAGCTGTGGTCACTCCTCATAATTGGCAGGGAGTCGAAGGTGACAGTTTTTGAGGTGTTGGTGTAGTGATTAATGGCATTGAAGGTGAGGGAAGGTAACGTGCTGCCTGATGAGACGGGCATCATCGTGGCCAGAATGAGAGCGAGGCAGTCAGCCACGTCCTTGTTGGGGGCACAGGCCAAAGCTGGTGTGTAACCTAGAAAACAAGAAAACACACTTCACTTAAAACAAAGACAATGCAACATTTCCTCCAAGATCATGTCATCTTTCAGCTGTAAAAGTATTTTATATTGGTTTTGCACTATTTAAAAATACAAAACAACAAAACAAATCCAAGAACATAACATTAAATGCATTATCAAATAGAATTTTCTAACTTTCAGTTACAGAAAACAACCCAGAAGTTAGTGGGCTTCAGAAAAGAACTGAAATTGCTTTGTTAAGCACACTCAGACACTCTAGGCCACAGTAAGGAAAGCCCAGGTGTGAAAATGGTGAGGAATCACCTGGCTGAGGAGAGCCAGTTGATGGCAGGGAGAGGTGAAGGCTTTCACTAGAGAGCACTGCAGAATCTACAGCTCAACACCTCAACCTCCTCACCCAGAAACTCCCATATGGCTGAGTATCACAGACAGGTATTTAGTCAGAATGTCCTATCTCAGGAACAGGCTGGCTAAAGGCTCAGGGCAAGTTAATTAAGGCGGCAGAGTGTGCAATGTCAATCAAGCTGTAACTTTTGACAATACACAGCAATATAATGTCTAACTTTTATTGGATGGATAGCAATTAAGAAATCCACAGAAGTTTGAGGAAATGGCAGCTGTATTAGTAGGTCTTGCAGAGAGAGGTGGCAGCTCTGGGCTGCCCAACTGGGCCAGCCAAACTCCTCCTGCCAGGCAGCACTGCTGTGACAACCCCCAGCACAGGAGCTCTTGGGCTGTGGAATGATCTGCAGCCTATTCACTGCTCTAATTTATAGAAAAGGCAACAGGAGCCCTGTTGAACATTATGTTTTTCTGACCTTTTTCAGTATGCCAAAGCTAGTGTTTTCATAGGATATAAAAACATTATAAATACATTATAAAGTACAAACCAACCAAACATTTATATGTTGTGACCTGCATTGTTCTGAAAGTTTTCACTCTCCCTACTCTTCTACTACTTGGCTAAAATGACTCATCACCAGCAAGTATTCTTCTGTGGGGGAATCTACTGCAAGACTCTCATTAAATTTCCAAAGGGTTATTACTTTTCAGTGAGTTCAGTTTAGAACAACAATTCCTTATAGGGAAACAATGTTAATTTTTTCTTACCATTTTCATCTACAGCAAGTACACTTGCTCCCTTCCCCAGGAGCTCTTGAACTACAACTGTCAGTCCATTCCGAGCAGCAACATGCAGAGGTCTATGAAGACAATCAAATTCATATATAAACCTTAGAACAAGATGTTAAGATAGGTAGCTTGAATCTAGTTAAATGGTAACTGGCATATTTAAACTTGTTTGTTATTTACACATTATAGCATTATTAACGCAGTCTAACAATTAATGTATGTAACTCAGTTGCACGCCAAGTGTCAAATATCACCTATAACACAAATACAAGCTTTAAAAGGAAAAAAATAAAATGCAGAAGAGTCCTTTTAATAGCCCATGCTGATATGTATTCCCCACTATGACACACGACTACATCTTTAGGCTTTTCTTATGATTGGGCTAACAGAACAGGCTTAATTCTACTTCAGAGAAGATCTTTGGGAAGCAGTAAGAATACTGTATTATCCACAATACTTAATAGAAAACAGTCTTTCATCCTTATAGGAATAGGTGTCTTGCTATCAGGAAGCATACTGAAGAATAAAGCATAGTTCAGCTAGGGTTTGTTGCCTTTTTTATTTATAACTAGCTCTGAAGAGCAAGTCTTAGTTCGCCTCAAATAAGTTGTTAACTAAAGTGAATTTCAACTGAAAAATTAGGTAAATTACAAAACAGAAAAATACTAGTTTACAGGCAATCTCAGTGGACTGCAGTAACTGTACACAGGATTCCTTTTATCATAGTATTGCACCATTTATTTATTATCCCTCTCACCCCGTTAAAACTAGAACTTAAGTATGAGCAAAATACCGTTTCACTTTGAGTCTGTCCATCTCTTGGTACCCATTAAACACTTACGATTCAACCAACTGAAAAAAAGATTAAATTTAAAAAATATTCCTCTTTGCGAGCAAGATTCACCCCAAAACTCAAGAGCAAAACACACTCACTGCTGATACGTACGTTTGCAAGGCTGCATTGGTGGCATTGATGAGGTTTCTGTCCGTAATCTTCTCCAGTATTAACAAGGCACTAGTTTCATGACCCTTAATATAGAATAAACATCTGTCATAAGAGATACTCTTCAAACACCTTTTCAAAGAAAGAAGTTAGTATTCCAAACAGCTCAGCACTACTGAGTCAGAGCAGACACACACCTTGCTGCAAGCCAAATGGAGTGCTGTGTTCTTAGAACTGTCTTGCAAAGTCAGATCAGCTTTAGCACTGCTAACCAGCACCTCTGGGGAAATAAAGAGCTGTATTAAGTATATCCCTTCAAGTCTTAATGGCTTACGTTTGTGCAAAACAAACACAAGAACATAAACTATAAGGCAACTTTATACACAGTAAGATTCACCTAAGAGCAGAAATGTATAAAGCTCTCTCATTACCAACTGTGTTAGTCTGTCCATTTTCTGAAGCCATCATTAAGGGTGTTTTTCCAGAAGAATCCACAGCATTGACTTGAGCATTGTGACTGAGCAGAAGCTGCAGACACTCAACGTGATCTGTGAAAGCTGCTGCATGAAGAGGAGTTCTGCAAGAGATCAAAGGACAGTATGGGCACCTTCAGCCACGCTTTCACCCCCCTGCAAAGGGGCATCCTGCCTCTCCCACTGATCCTTGGAAGGGGGTATTGCTGGAGTTGTAACTGCTGTCTACAAAGTCACCTTCCTGTTTCCAGTAATTCCCTCTAGTTTGTAACAGAGATACAACTGGATTTGAAAAAGAAAAAAAATCCATAAAATACTACCCACAAGGAGATACAATGTAAAATATGCTAAAACTTGACGATATAAAAGTAAATTTAAGCTTACTGAATCAGAACAGGTTTTTTAAACATAAGTTTAATTCTAGCACAGCATAAAAGAAAAAATCTTCAACAAATAAAAACAGGGGGAAGAAGTAATTAACGTAAGTAGGAATTACAAGAAATCCAAACGGCTGTAGAATTTAGCAGGGCCATTCACTATTACATTCTTCCACTGCATTTATGCTCTTACCTTCCTTTTGAATCTGTTGAGTTTACAATACCAGCACCTAGTGTATCAATTAACATTTCTGCAGCACCTTCATTGTCATTTATCCTATAATGAATGAAACAGGCTGTTATTTACAGAATGATAAATCTTTTGTTAAATACAGCAAGGAAAATTATGAAGAATAATTTTGCACTTCCTTACACAGCACAATGCAATGGACTGAAAGAATTTCCTTCCATTTTCTGGAAAACTTCCTGTTCCAGAAGAAGCTCTACACAACTGTCATGACCTAAAGCAAAGGCAAGAGTTGATATTAAAAAAAACCAAACAAACAAAAAAATCCAAACCCAAAAGGTCTATTTACAGATTAAAACAAACAAAAAAAAAAGTATCCCTTCATCTAATTTAGATGCATATTTTTGTTTGAAAAAAAAAAGTCTGAAAGACACGCTGCATATATTCAATGTCTACATTTAGGAACTAAGACACTTTCAGAATCAGTGGCACTGACCACTGGAAACTTTGTGAAATTTAGAAGGGATCTCATGCTGCCTGATGAACATCCAGAACACTTAATTTAGTCCTTTACACTTCCACTATTCAAACTCTTTTGTGCATTCACTACTGAGTCTACATGAAAATGTCTTCATCATTTGATGGTTATTTCTGTTACACTGTCTTGCTAAACCCAAAGGAAAAACAAGTTGATAGTGTTAACAAAAGCTTGGAAAGAACATGTGCAACCTGTCATACTGTTTTCAACATTCTATGGCCTGCTGATGTACAGGTAGCAAAAAAATAAAAGTGTAACTCATCTTTGATGCATAGAAGCAGAGAACCTTAGTTCAACATTCACTGTTGCCTGAAGATCTGTATGTACACAACTCCTGTCAAATTTTCATACTACAAGCATATTTCAGTTCTGTTTAATTCTGACACTGTGGTCACGCTGAAAACAGACCAAGTTGCATGAGTTTGATTTTATGAATGTGATAGATATGCTCTTCTAGGTCAAGTTAACAGTTTACCTAGTTGCTTTAGCTCTGAAGACAGCCTAGTTAATTTTTCTCTTACAAATAGTTGGTAAAATTAAGCTCTAAACCCTTTCTTGATCATGTGACTTCAGATATGAAATAAATGAGAACCTCTACAATGTCAGAAATGAACAAAGAAGTAAATCTTTGGCAAAGGAGACAAATTAATTTCCTACCTTTTAAGGCCTCCCTCACCCCCAAATCCAAGAAAATCTTCAGTGAAAAGATCAATGAAAAAAACCAAATGAATTCTTATAGAATCACTTTTTTTTTTTTTTTAATATACTTGAGCTTCTTATGAAGGTTGATTTGAAGCAAATTAAAAAAAAACCCTTTTAACCCAAAACCACTCCCAAGACCACCCACAAAGGTAATTTTTGGAGAGAAGTGTAGCGTATTTCTAGCCACAGGCACCTGCTACATTTTCTGGAAGGCTCGAGGCATAAAACCAAAGCAGTTAACAAAGATGTAGCACAAAAATAAACACCTCATGTATTAGATGTTAATCCATTTCCCCCCAATATCACGTCTGTAACAGTGTCACATTGACCCTATTGACACTGAACTGACAGAGGACAGACTTCTTCTGTTGCATTTGTTAAGCAGCAATATCTTCTCTCTCAAGATCAACAAATACATTAAGACTTGTATTTTAATTTGCATGTATGTTACCATTGTAGCAGGCCCAGTGCAGCGATGTATAGCCATGATTGTCTGCTGTGGCAGGTACTGCATCCCCAGATGTGGCTGACTGCAGGAGAGCTCCCAAAACACCTATGTGTCCACACGCAGCTGACAGGTGTATGGGGGTCCGCCCCCGACAGTCCCGTAGCAAGGACTTGGCACCATGCTGAAGCAGAGCTTCCACACACTCCTCATGCCCTGTCACTGCCTGCAAAACAGACAGACTGTGGCAGGAAACTGCATGTTGGCAAACATTCGTGTATGTAGGCCAGGGTGCATAACTAAAGCAAGCAAGCTTAGTCAATTTCTTACACTTTTAAGTACTAATAAAATAGGACACAGTCATTCTGTGGGGAAAATGTCAATGAGGACAGAAAAATTTCTTGGAACACTGAATGAACTGCTAAATTCTAGGGATCATTAAATTGTCTTGTTTGGCAGAGACTATAAAAATAATAAAATATTTGGCATATGGCATGCATCTCACTTTTCTTCCTTCCATTAATACTACCCCCACCCCATAACAAAAAGCTGCACACTGGGGGACCTCTCCAGTCAACACTTCACAGCAAGAATGAGAGACTCTAGAAATCCAAAAAGACTGTGAGGGCATACAGCATACATGTAAAAGCAGCCTTTGGAATGCATCCAAAAAATACCAATAGAAACAAAGGATGTCAGGATGAGAATAATGAGAAATTCATTAATACTACAGATTCTCTGTATTTGAAATTAATTTGTATAAAACTGTAAAGACAGAAAGAATATTCTCTTACCCCTCTATGCAACGCCGTCCGTCCCCACTTGTCTTTGGCATCTACATTTGCTCCTTTGTTCAGGAGTGAATAAACACAGTCCGTGTGCCCATTGAGCACTGACAGCATCAGAGGAGTTCTAACCAGAGAGGGAAATGTGTAACCCACACAGCAATTGAACAGACTGGCGCTCAGCTGAGCAGAACAATCACTGTCCTTCTGAACAATCCTACCTTCACTCTGAGTAAGCCACTCATAGCTGCTTTTTAGATCCAAAAATACATCTAAACCCCCTAACTCTGAAATCCTGATTAAGTTACTAGAATCCACTTTTTCAGCATCTGGGCAGCAAGACACATTTTAGTTTGCTCCCATCCAAAGATCGTTTTCACCACCAAAATTATGTCTATTGCAAAACAGTCACACATTTGTCTTAATTCAAGTATCATCTCTCTAAAGTAACACATTAAAATAACCAATGCAAAACAGTTAGGTTTTTCTTTTAGTAAATCAGCAATCACTCAAAGAACAAAACATGTATCATTTAAACTCACTGTCCATTTCCATCTTGAATGTCCACCGCATTCTGTGGTTCTGCATTTCCTATCAATAGCCGCAAACATTCTGAATGACCATTTGTGGCTGTAAAACAGCATAAAAATACAAGTTTTATATTAGTATCCTTTGAGTATACAGCTCAAACAGAACAGTAACCAGCTCAGACTGAAGCCTCTTAGCTTAAGAACTCCTGCACAACTTCACCAATCTATAGCTTACAATTAAAAACAAAAGATGAACACTAGAAAATTATTTCAGAAATCAGGCACTAAACTGTACAGTATTAAATATAATTTATTCCTAGTGTAAATTGTCAACAGGTATTGATCTTTTAGACATAAATGAGTTTGTACACACTAACCATAATTAGAATATATACTTATACAACACCCACAAGAAAGAATAATGAAATACGGCAATTTGCATAACAACTTCTTTTAAGGCCCAGGTAAACACATACCGCACACATTTTCTTAGCAAGTGTAGCACCTGCACAGTTATGAAATAATAACTGAAATCATGTTTAGAAAGAGAGGAAGGAACCCTAATGCACAGAAGTGATTCCCCAAGCAGTACAAAAAATGAGAAATCACATTTAAATGCAACTAATAAATATGAATGAGTGCCTGTTGGAGGGAAAAATATTTCTGACATACAGCTGCTATATTCAGTCCACATGAGAGTAGTGACAATTCACTCCTCTAGTCAATAGAAACGCAAACAGAAGTTAGGTGATGCTAAATCAAACAGAAGAACACAGCTTGTGCTCATGGACAACAAATTAAGTGATTAGAACCATGATCTTTTGCACAGAATGCTCTTTTTACTGCAACATTTTTGTAACACCATAAATGGTATTTAAATAAGCCTATTTTTAAAGAGAGGAAAAAGCAAGAGTATGAATGCCAGACTTTGACAAAGGTAAGCTTATAGAAGCTTTCTAGGAAACACAAGTAAATATTACAAAGGATTGCTGTTATTTTGAAAACACTCAGGAGTCACTTAAATCCTTGTGAAAAAAAAACCCTCAATAGCTTTCACATCTCTTCTCAAACTGAGACATTTCTCCAAAACTCCCATCACTTTCAGAAGTATTTGACTGCCAAAACAGGCAATACAATTAACTTATCTGAACTTGTGCCTACAGTCGGGGTGTGTGACTGCCAAGGAGAGCAGCAGGACTGTCAGAACTGCCAGCCTAGCAGGAGGAATGGCCAAGGGCACCCCTCCAGAGAGCAGCATGGACCAGCACTCTGCCAGTTCTGATGGTAACTGTTCACACCGGTTTCTACTCACAGCTGCTTTCTCACACCTTCCTCAGTACAGCATACACCTTCAGAGTCTCTGCCTCTTCCTAACACCATTTCTCAGAACACGAGCGATGGCGACTGCTCCAAGATGATCCACTTCAGAAGCCAGAACTGGAGAGGTGAGCAGTTAGCACGTACCTGCTGCATGTATTGGGGTCCTCTTGACAACATAATCTTTCACCAAGATGGATGCTCCCTGATTAATCAACACATCTACACATTCCACATGTCCCTTAAAGGCAGCAAGATCCAGTGGTGTCCTTCCATTGTTGTTCCTCACATCGAGGTCCAGCAGTGACTGTACCAGCACTTCCAGAGCCTGGTGGTGGCCATGGTAGGCCTACAAGAACAAGAAAATTCTACAGTTTTTCTGCCCTTCACATTTCTCTCTTTCTTAGCAGGACTCCATAAATGAAACTGTGAAGCTAGTACTGTTGCTTCAACACATGGAAGAGCTACTGATGCAGCGTGGAAGTACTTCCAATAGTTACTGCTGATCTTAAACCCCCTGTAATTTCAGCAAGAAGGTTGGTAGGTTTCTCCCATTTTATCCTTTCAGAAAATAGTCTACAACTTGTATACCTATCAGTACTTAACTGCTTTACCTCATAGTTACATCACCCTCAGATTACTTCAAGTGAGGAGCAGAAACAAACTAATTCCTGCTAGTTTCTTAACAGAGTACTTAGAAAAAAAAAACAGTAGAACTTGCAAGCAAAAAAGAACACAGTTCAAACAGCTACAGTGAGCATACCTAGTGAAAGAGGAGGGACTTAGGGGATGAAACAGTGATCACAATAAATATACAAAGATAAAGTAGCACAGACGATTGTCTGTAGGTATGTGTCAAGACAAAGTGTCAAAGTCAGTAATGAAAAGAAGCATCTGTAACTATGTGTTTAAAATTTCAAAGAGAATTTTAAATGTATACACACTGATAGGTATCCTCTGCCCTCAGACAAAACTCATTTCCAGGAACAGTCTCTTCTAACTGCTTTCTTTTACCAGTTTTAATCTTTCAAATCATATACACACAGATACAGCTGTGTACTGTATGAGACTTAGGCTATTTTCAGAAAGTACAGTTTAGTTTTTCAATTGCTCAAAATCCAGTGAAGAAAATTAATAAAGATATTAATTGGTTATTCTGAGTATATTTATATAGACAGTTTCATCAGGTCCTCTTTCACACTACTCTTTGTGCAAATCCTTTTTAAAGGATGAACACATCTCATACTAAATGAGGAGGGTAAAACAATGGTGATGATTAAAAAAAACCATAAAATCATTACTTGAAGAATAAGTCTTCCAAAAGTTTCAGCAGTATAAATTATAACATAAAACTTAATTAGAAGATTCCAAATTAAAGCTTTTCTATGCAGCAAGTTGCAAGAGAAATTCAAAAATCTGCAGCTCATTCAGGAATATTAGTACAATTTTTTCATTTCATTTATTATTATATCCAGAATGAATAAACATGTCAACAGATGTCTGCAATTAGATGAGTTACCATCACTATAGAATTAAATACTTACAGCTAAATGAAGTGGACTTATAGGTGCTCTGTTGTCTGAATCATTCAGCATGTCAGTACCTGATGTTTCCATTAGCTTGTCAGAGAAAGAAAGTCAGAGTGAGTGCAAAATATCACCTTTAAAAATATTCAGCATTCATTGATACAGTACACACAGATTTAAAAATAAAAGAAGAAACATAGGAAGAATAATAGAGGATTACAGTTTCCTTAGGAATTCTGGGTCTCCTTCAACCTTCGAAAGAATTTGAATTGCAATGACTATCTCCTCCCCCATATCATCTCCCAAGCACAGTTGTTTAATTTTGCTTAACAATGCCATAATTAAATCAGAAAGTAATCTATTTTTCCTGAAGCAGTCATATGAAATAATGTAGATTAAATGAATTCATACAAAGGGAGAACTAGGACAGGTGGGAACAAATGTGGTAGGAAAAAAAACCCAAACAAATAAGCATTTAGATTAGGTGAAAAGTCAGCAAGAAAACAGTATGAAAAGCCAGAAGGCAGAACTGATTTCTCAGAACAGAAAAACATTTCCCAAAGAGAAGAAATGGACCCAAAAAATGCACAAGCATTATAGAATAGGACTAAACTATGTATGTACATTTCTGTTTGTTTCTTTCTGATATGTTCTAAAGTTTTAGCTCCGGGCCTTTTTCAAAACCATATTTAATTTAGGAATTAAGACATTCAAAGTGTTTAAAGAACACCAAACACATTCAGATCACTAAGATTTCATTATCACAGTTTTATAACATGGCCATGCAAGTGTTTAAGTAAAAAAGATATAAATGATTTTAAAAAGTATTTCTATTTTACAATTCTGAACTGCAATTCAATCTAAATTTTAACTGAAATTAAACACATATATGCATTGAATAAATGGTTGAGTAAGTCTAAATATAGGCAGTATTTTTAAAATTACATGCTCCCTTTTCCTGGACAGTAGTACTTCAACAGTAAGAAATAATATCCACACTTACAACATCTAGAGGCGTTTCGCTTGCAATCTGCAATTAAAAACATTCAGAATATAGGTTTGTACTTTTTATATTCCAATGTATCCAATTTGTATAGAAATATTAAATTGTATAACAGAAAGAAGATAACATTAGCATATCAAATATCATGCACATTTTTTCAAAGGGATTAATAGAAAACTGCTGAAGGCTTTATTATTATACATTTTCTTACGTGGCCATTAACTACTGTAGCTACATGAGCTATTTTACAAGGCACCCTTTGTTTATATCCTTACCGTAGGTTTGCCCTACATGTTAATCTGCTCCTTCAGATGACATTTCTGAACTTTCTTAATACTTGTCAGTGAGATAACCTGTGGTTGCTTCATTTCAGCCATCAGGAAAAATTCAGCAGTATATTCTAAGTTAAGAAACAAAACTGATATCCCACATCCCCAACTGTCTCCATCTTCAGGAGCACCTCAGCTCCTCAGCCTGCCCCTGTTTTGAGCGCACTAAATACTTAAATATTGTCACAGGGGCTGAAAAACGCTACTGGCCTAGTTTACAGCCACAGGCCCGAGGTGTAGGAATCCTTAGGCCTCTGCATCCTCCTCTGCAAGCAGGAGCAGCTGCTAGAGTTTCCACCCAGTGTGTGCTTTCTTACCAGCTCCAGACACAAGCGATGACCATAAGCAGCCGAGTAATGAACTGCATTGTATCCCTGCTTGTCCCGGATCCCCGGATTGGCATCGTTCCTTAGCAAGTACTCCAGGCACCTGTTAAATTGACATACACAACCATGTATCTAAACGCTGAACTTTCACTTTATGTTAGGTGATGAATTGTTCCAGTCCAATTGGAAAATAGCATACAGCACTTGGGAACACAGTATCAGCTAGGACTAGAGAACACCCAACCCATTACAACAGCTAGTAAGGTCAATCACAAAGCTTCCAGAATCTGAAAGAATCCTTCTCTGCAGACATCCTGCATTCCCTCAATCATCTTAGGTAAAATTAGCATGTCGTGGCTATTTCCTTCCCAATTAATACAATTTTAATTACCTTTGTTAATATAATTGATTACCTATTTTGTATGTTTTTCTGCTTTAGTAGATTCTTCTGAAATTGACGGGGAAGCAAGAAAACCAACAGCTGCATTCTTCATGGTATGTATCCAGAATCACACACCCGTTCACTTCCACTACCAGACTGCATTATTGACTTATGTATATATAGTATGTATTGACTTAGTGTCAGTATTTATTTGTATTTACATAATGCATTGACTTCTTTATATAGTAAACATGCTTTGTTGACAAAATCTAAAGGCAGAACATGACACCACATTTTCAACCACAGACACTCATCCAGGATGAAAAATGAGAATATTGAAGCCAGCTCCCTCTCTCTGTTTTAAGACCCACACATGCACACTAAAAGATTCCAACCAATCACTCTACTTATTTTTATGTTCTCTATCCTTGCAGCAACGTTTTGCAAAGTCACTATCATGACCTGGAACTTGTCAGTGAAGCCAACTGGTTTTCTGAAGTGTACAACAGGTCACATCCATTCTTCTCTCTGGGATTATAAAATGCTTCTCCTTAATCAGTTAAATAAAATGCAAGTGAAGCTAAAAAAAAATGTTATCTTGCCAAATCCAGTTTAGAATCTTTCTTCTTTAGCAGTTCACCTAAGGGTCACCAGCAGTGACCCTTACCAGCAGTGCCAAACGGGCCAGCTGGATACACAGTGCAACAGGCTTCGTTACCAGAGAAAACAGTTTGGTAGAAAGTTAAGGGACATTTCAAGGTTTGTAGTTGTGTGATATGGCTGTGCTGTGATGTCATGTGAAGAGCTTGCAGTAGGTTATGGCAGGTTTAAATTTGAGAGGCAGGAATCCTAACAAGTCCAATGTCCTTAAAAGTAGCAACTAGATCATTCAAAACCCGGGAGAACACCTGGAGAAGCACAGGCAGAAACACCAGGACAGCAGCCATCTCCTGGGGAACACAGCATGCCCTGCAGCACCAGGACTCTTCCCAAGCTGGCTCATTACAAATCTGAGAACAGGAGTAACACCCGGGTGCACTCTCACTTCCAACACTCTGTGCCCAGCATGAAGGAGAAAAGGACTTGGGTAGGTAGAGAAAAAGGTAAAAATTCTCCAGTTTTAAAGAAATATACAAGTAACACAAGCTGTAAGTACCTTTACAAATTCCTCATCTCTAATAAAAAGCTACCCATGAAGCAGATCCATATTTGTAGCCAAGTAATTAGTGGGTTTTTTTCCCCATGAACAAATGCCTGGATTTCAATAATGGCAACTGTCCTTGCAAGTTTCTACTTGAAACAGAATGAGATTTCTGAGAATCCAAAGACAAGACAATTTGTCCCACTGAGTAACAATTACTGTCCCAACATTGTATTTGTCCAATTGACTACATTTCCTTGTTAATTTTAATCAATGATTTTGTGTTCATATTCATGGCACATTAATAAATGTTAAACGTCACTGGTCTTGCCTATTATTGTGTACTTTCTGTACTTGTGTGCTGACAAAAAATACATTAAATACACTGCAGGAAGCAAAGTCTACTAAAAATCCTTGAAGACCATTCTTTCCAGGGCAAACCAGATAATTATTTTTATGTTTTTTTTCTCATCCAGGAAAGAGATAAACTTTGCCTCTTTTGCATACTTCACCGTTCTCAAAAGGCCTCTTTAAAAGGAAATAAATCAAACTTTCTGAAAGTCCAGAGAAGTTAAATATATTTCCCATTTATTTATTGTTGCACTATTAAATAATTCTAACACAGAAAGAGCATCATTTTAGCTCCCTGAAGATACTGCTTAGTTTATCTCATTCTGCAATCACATTTCTCTCTCTAGTCTTGTAAAAATGAGGCTTTCTGGAGTTTGTTCCAGATCAGAAATGTTTGTTAAAGATACAAAGGAAAAATTTTCAAACAGGAAGAAACTGGAAATAAATTTCAACAAAAACATCCTTCTCCCTAAAATCTGTCTTTAAAGATGTCTGAACAAAGGCTCCAAAAATGAATGAAAGTATATTTGGATATATTTCTATATAAATAATTTACGACCTTCCACCCCAGGCTTTATATTCCAACTCAGCAATCATTTTTAGCTCCATTCCTATTTTGACTATGAGCTGAGCAGTACTGGTTTTCCAGCTGTTCCTAATGATCTTGCTACATCAATAGCAAAAGCTTCTCCTCAGGCCATTCTGCTTTGCAGCCTGTCTGCCAGAGACAACTGTAACTCAGAAGGGCACTCGTGTGTGCTCCAGAGATGATTCTCCCAAAGCTCTGCAGCGGTGCCACCATCATTTTTGCTCATGGCCTGTGTAAGACAGATGGCAAAACGATGTCATCTGAAGAACCACTACAGTTTGGAGGTTTTCAGAGCAACTGTGAAGCTAAAACTAATCCTAGCTCAATCTGTGAGAGGGCAATGAAAGTAAGATGCTCTCAGCAGGCTCCAGCAGGAACTGAAGTGTCTCTAAAAAGCAGCACACGAGTCAGATTTGACTCAACATGAACAAGGCACTCCACACCCCAGTGACATGGACAGGGCAGGGCTCTTCACTTGTCCCTCCAAACCCATCTGTAAGTGACAGCCCCTTGTTCCTCCTGCCACCTCCCTCCTACGACAACAGCTCACTGCTGTCCATTTTCCTTAGAAACACGTACAACATTTCACATACATCAAATAATCCACTGTCCAGATTAGTCTTCAAAAAAGAACAAAAGCATTTGGTAAATCTGAAGGCAGAACAAGATGACATTTACAGCATGTTTCCAAGGAGAAAGGCTTTAGTACAAAGCATGCCACTTACTTTCCATCTGTGTCTGATGCAGCTGCATAGTGCAGAGGTGTACAGCCCCTCTCATCAAGGTCATTCACACTAGCTCCAGATCCCACAAGGGCAAACAGGCACTGATAATTACAATTGGCAGCAGCATAATGGAGTGGAGTTCTTTAGTACACATTTAAATGAAAAGTACAATGGTAAATAACAGCAAAATAATATTATAGAGACAGAAAAAGCAAAGTAAAATGAAACAAGTCCTCCTTACATTTTTTTAACAAATACTTGTGGTGAAGAAGCGCAGCACTGCAATATTAAAAATGGGGCCATTTCTAGGGGCCATTTAATAACACAGAACAGTAACTGGGGGATCTATTTGCTGGCCAAAATATGCATAAATTTGTATTAAGAGAACCTGTGTATGAATTTTCTTCTGTAAACATGTAAAGTCAAATCTACATTAGAAATATTATTTTCAGTTAAGTAATTTTAAGCCACATGAAATATATGGACAAATCTAAGTACTGTACAGCAATTAAACAAGAAATAAAATACAATAATTAACAGGTAGGTGTTTCCAGTAAATGGATCAGAATTTTGTGTGAGGCAAGCATTATTATTTTTAACTCTACTGCTGTAAAAGAGCTATTCTTAAAGAAAACTTAAATAATTAAAAAATATATCTGATCGTCCTGTAACAGGACCATGAAATCCTAATACTTATGTGTAATCTCAGAGGAAGCTTATTTCAGCTCCAAATACATACACAATTATCTAAATAAACCAGTTTGGATAAAATCTAAAAGGCGCAAAGATGACTCAGAATTCTATTTTCTGTTTTCCAAAAGAGATTGCTACTATAACTATCTCCATTTTGAGCAGACAGTCAAGCACTTTAAAGTGCCCTACCTCTCCCTCAAAATCACTTTTTCCTATATCGCTCCATTTTTAACTACTTTAATCTTACAAGTCTCCTGAAATAATTGCTCCATACAACATGCAGACTAAATCAAAAAATAGATCAACCTGACAAAACCACAACTTCCATGACACAGTCATCCCCCGGAATGTAAAGCAAAATACACATTTGTGTAACATTCTGCCCAAGTCCAATTTCTGCTATTCACATCCTGCAAAATCCTATTTTCCATGAAGTTATGTGAGATTTTACACAAGTATTGGCCAAGCCATCTGAACTTAAGTAAGCCTATACTAAAAATAGAAACTGATGTTTTTCCAGAAGAGTTCAGACCACACACAGGGAAAGAGAAAGGGAGAAAGGGATGGATATAAAGAAAGAAAAATCGTGAAGTGGTTATAATAAAAATATGAAAATAGCTTAGAAATAACAAGAGAGTCACAGTTTTGACTGATACATGCTTTGGAAAGCATCACTAATGTCCTTGGATAAGAGCAATTTAAACTCATTAGATCCTTTTTATTAGAAAAAAAGGCTCATAACAATTAGTCCAATATGGAACTCAAGTCTTTAAAAACACGACTAAACACCTACTTAACAAAACACAATAAACCAAGTATGTTTCTAACTTCTGACAGTGTATGCTGAAGCACCAGCTTATTAGAGATAAGGTATCTTAAAACAAAATTTAAACTGGAACACACTGCCTCTGTCATACGTGTAACAGCCCTTTACAACACACAAATACAGAATGTCTTACCTCCCAAATCTGTCCTTTTTGTTGAAGTCTGCACCAGTATTTAGCAGAAGATTTAGGCACTCCAAATTCCTATAAATTAATGCAATATTACTGGCGATCACAAATTATATTTACTTAACGTTGGCCTCTTCAAATATCAGGATTGCTACACATAAAACTCATACAGTATTGCTAATCAAACTGAACTAGCATATGAACATTTTACTATTTTTGTATGTAAAATAGATTTCATTATTGCAGGACCAGACAAGGAAAAACTACAAACTATTTCAAGTCCACATATAGAAATGTTATCGATATAAAATGGCATGCATAAAAATCACATAAACATTCACCTAATTTAACAGAAGTATCAGTTAAAGCAAATGAACAGTAACACCTTTATGTCACATGCTTTTTGCTACCAGGACTCCAGCACAGAGGCAAGTGTTTTAATATGTATTTTTTGAGGCCAAATGTAAGTTGCAACATAAATATTTCAGTTCTCAATGCAATTCATTTTAAATACAATACAATCACTGTAACAGAGGTACAGCACTGCTAGTATTTCAAACACTATCTTGGTAACTTTCCTAAACTGGAGATGAATGAGAGAATGCATCACAAATTATGTGGGTTTATATGAAGAGAAACAACTTTGACCTTAATCATTTGCAACAAGGATGTATCGAACAAGCATCTTTAGACTTTGAATGATTACTTAACAGTATTACTTAAACCACACTGAAACAGAAAAATAGAAGTATCAGTATCATGGAGTTCTTGTGTCCCACAAAGTGTGTCATGAAATTTATTACCCAATTCTTCCTGGAAATTTTGAGTAGCTGCTATAGAAAACCTACAATACAATAGTGATTGAATTGTACCTACATAAAATAGTGATTGTATTGTACCTACAACTCAAGTGATGAGCAAGTAGTTCTGACTACTTCATCCACCTAAACTCTGGAATTTCATAATGGCTTTTCATATAGTTAAGATTCTTTTTTTATTATTATTTTTTTAATGGGTATGGCAAAATGTAGTTCTTAAAGTTGCTGTTCTCCATCTTATGCCCTGCATGGATCTTGTCTGGGCAATGCCATGTCTGGATGCTCCGAGTTCTACAGATCGTACCAGCATTCATGGGAAATGAAAATAAAATTCAGATCACTCCCAAGCAGAAGGCAGATGATACCTGGACACTGTATTCCAATAATTATTTGCTGAGATTAATACTGAATTCATTTTTGCTGTTTGCAGAAGGAATCCATGTTGAAATTATTTTCATGTTTACATAAACTCCAGGGGGAGAGGGCAGGAAAAGCATAGAGTGAAAATAATAAAAGAAAAAGGAATGATCAGCAGTTGCAATAGGAACACTAAGAGGAAAGCATGAATGCTTTTCTACATACCCTCCAGCTGCAGCTGCATGAAGACAAGTCCTGCCAAAGTCATCTGGTGTGTCAATGTCAAACCCTACAAATCAAGTGTTGTGGAAAACCATTATGTAACACCACTTCTCACAAAGCTGCTGTCACTTTGCTTGCTAAGCAAACAACGCTATTTCCAAAAAGCAGCACTTAAATTTTACTGAATTTGAAAGAAATCCTTGCTATTTTTAATATTTTGAGAGACAAGCATCCAAGTAAAACTGAAAAGGATAAGGTAAAAGACTAGCTGTTCTGAAGCAAGAGGCTGTAGTATTTGCTGTCCTACCTGCCTGCTAGTATTTCTGTGTAATTCAGCATTGAATATGAAATAAATGAAGGCAATAGGAAAATTTAGGAAGATTCACTACTGGACAAGGCAGATTGGTGTGGGTTTGTTTGGGGGTTCTCCCCCTCCTTTTCTTTTTATTGTTTGCTAGTTCATTTGTTTAGCTTGTTTATTTCCAAAATCTTCACAAGAATATTAATGAATTTAAAAATCAGAGATGCTTAATGTACATAAACTATTTTTCTTCACAAAATCAAAAGAGCACAGAGTCTGCAGATACCAAACCCCACACCAAGAGCACATACTAACAGGCTGTTAGCATCACCATGCCTTTCCAGTCTGAAGCCTGAACATACTCTTCCTTGTCTGATCAAGGCTAGATTTACATTCATTTTTTCTCAATTCATGTAGAAGTGACATAAACTACTTGCCAATCTTCCACAAGACCCCTTTGCCATACTGTATCTCCAGTAAGGGCACAGCCAGCATAGCACTATGCGCAGAAAGGAGAAAAGAGACAGAGTATTCTTCATTTTGAATGCATCCAATTGAAATACAGCCAACTATAGGATAGTTCTTTCCTGGAGAGATTCTTGCAATATTGTTCATGACAGCAGAGTGAAATAAAAAGCATTACCAGCTGTAGTTTTAGTTATACTCCTTTAGTTCTTCTCCCAGGCTTCCCTAGCAGACAATATAAAGCTGAAGAAGCAACTTCTTCCTCTTCACCAACCCTCTGCCCTCCACTTTTATTTTTTTCAGAAAACAAGAAGTGTTTTCAGATTAATTCAGTTTGTCTGTTCTGAAGCTTCCACAATCCTTCAGACAGATCTATTCTCTCAGCACTGCAACGGTTCAAACAGCTCAGAATTCATACCAGAGCATCCTCTGGGCAACAAGGGAAATAGCAACCCTCCAACCCTCCACAACTTCAGGGAGGAATCCCACAGGGAAAGCAAAGCAGTTTGGGTTGCATTCAATTAGTAATAAACCACTGATGCAACAGTTTCTTAATGCAGCAGTCCACAGTCTTCAGAGCTATCAGGGGCCCACTACAGGAACAGACCAGCTGGAGACATGGTGGAAGGGAAACAGAGGATGCTCCATGGAGTCACACAAGAGAACAGAAGTGGTTTCCCTTGAAGTTGCATCACAGTAGAACCAGTCGTCCCACCTCTGTGTCCAACTCAAACCACACAGGCATCACATTTTAAGAAGTTATAGGTGCATTATTTCAATTTTGATGATTTTTTATTTTATTACCTCTGTAAAAGTTTGAATTCACTTTAACTATGGACTGTCCATTAAAGAAAAACCAAGCACTGGTCCCAGACTACATGTAAACTATGAGTATTTTTACGTCTAAATCAAAACTTAAAAATTATTCTATGGAATACGAAACAAAATATAAAGCAGTCATAAGATTTTAAAAGAGTTTCCTACCTGATGAGAGGAGCTTTCTGCAGCAGTCTGAAAATCCACTTAATGCTGCCAAATGGAGAGGAAACATCCCATGTATACCCCGCCTAAGATACACCATAATCAGGCATCACAGCTTCATTACAATTAAAACAAAACAAACATGACTGTGTGCAAATGTACACAGAGGATTCAGCAAACTACAGTTCAGAATACTAAGCCTCAGGAAAATTTCACATATTAAATAAATGTTTTCTTACGAGTTATGAGGATGCTTTCACTCAGTTCACCAGATCATTATTAAAGCTTTCAGAGCTTTTACCTCAAATATATTAAGAGAAAAAAACTGTTCCTTTCTGCACAACTTGCAAAATACTGAGTAGTCACTTCAAAGTACAGTACAGGATAATACACAAAGTATTTCCTATTTCAATGTAAGCATAATATTTTAAAAAATAAATCGTACTAGTCTTGTTAATCTAACATATTAGTTCTCTGATCTCGCATTCATGACAGTGAAGTTACCTACTTTGCAGTGTCAGCACCACTCGTAATCAGAGTGTTGATTAATAGCTCATGGCCATATCTAGCTGCTATGTGCAAAGGAGTATTTCCATTCTTATCTTCACAGTCTATTTCAGCTCCTACAGGAAACAGTTATTACTCAAAAATATACATAGGCACAGACACAATTTTGTTAGAAAAATAAATTAAAATGAAACAACACAATAGTTAACCATGAATTATTTTGGATTTAAAAAAAAAAAATCTATATAGCTTTCAGTGGTATTTAATATTAATAATTAAATAAGAAACATTTTATTATATAATTATATGGGACAAACTGTCTGCAGTCCTTGTTATGAAAGAGAAATATATTTTCCTGCATTCCCAAAAAACAATGATTCTTCAATGTTAACTTAGCAAACTTTATAAGCAGATAAACCAGAATGCACCAATAACTCAACTACTACTGGACACTGAATATGAAAAAAAAAATAACCCAGTACATTGTTATCAGTACAAAAGGACGAAAATATTTGTAATTCTGAAAAGCTGGTGACAAAACTACTCCCTTTCCCTTTTTACCATTTTGAATGATGGTTTGAGATCTTGAAAATCTACCATGGATTGCTGTCATGTGCAGAGGGGTTTTCCCATCTTTACTCTGGAAAAAAAACCCAAACAAACAATTAAAAAAAACCCAAAAGAGTATTTACTTACAGCCAGCAATAATAATCCACATAAAGGGCAAGAAAGACAACATTCTTTTACTTTCTCTTCCTTTTGCCCCCTCCTTTGTCTCTGCACTCTTGCCAGACAGAGGCTGGCAGTGACAGGTTGGAATGACCTGGCAAGCTTTTCAAAAGCACCGTTCTTAACCATTAATTACCCCTCATCTCAATCACTCTTCCAGATGTGGTGATGCCCACTCATTCACTGGCCTTTAGGGTACCCACTCTCAAGAGGGTGCTGACAGCACACAACTTCAGCAACAAGCCAATGTCCAACTGCCCTCATATGAGTATAAACCAAAGCACTGCTGCTGGAAATTCAATTTGTTTCTTGAAAGAAAATAGCTGTGTTTGCTTTAGGATTTTATACATTATATTAGACAAGACATTTAAAAGCTCATGTGTTTCACTGAAGTGTCTGTGAAGTAATTTGTCATAAACTATAAGTAAACCTAGGGTGGAACTACTCAACCTTAATTAGTACCACACATCTGACACACATCAAATGTGCCCAGGGAAGTTGTCCTTTGAGCAGGCCGACAGTAACACAGAGGATCTCCAATTTTTAACAGCACAATCTCAATGCACTTACAAAACTATTTTTTTCTGTTATTTTTACTTTAGGATGATGGGATTTTCCCCCTGTACTTGAATCACAGGTAATGGGAAAGCTTTACTGCAGAGTTCCTACAAATGCACACCTGACACTCAGTGAAAATACGGCACACTTGGATGGCCCCACATACCACACCTTGGCATTATAAACACTGCTTCTGAAGGTATGAAATGCTCACAAAACTCTAAGTTAAGAAAGGACAAATACAATACATCATTAATTGCTGTCATGTGCACAAGTGTCTTCTCTTTATCCTTCCTTTGAAGCCAGATGCAAAGGTCTCTGGATGTGCTACTGAAAGGCTGCTGGAGCCCCTCCAGGCAGAGCTGGATGTGGAACTGAGTCATGTCACTGCACAGAGCAGCACACACTGCTTAGAACAATGCAGCTCTGCAAACAGTGTCTTGTCAGATCCAGACTGAGAGACATAAAACACTTGCTAATGATAAACAAATTACCTCCAGATGTTTCAGTTAAGCAGACTGTAAACAATCCAAAAGACACATTCTCGTATTTAGAGCAGACAGAAAGAAACACAGAAAAAGGCATTAAAATTCACTTGAGGAACTGGACAATCAATTTTACTTCTGTCCTTGGAGGCCTTAAGAAAAGGCATGTAAGTTTTGACTTCTCCAAGCAATCTCTATGCTCTGATTTTCTTACAAAGCTGATTTTCTTCTAATGTGTACTTTTCAACTTTCTCCCTGCAGTTTAGTTCCACTCTTTATCCCACCATTAGTATTCTCTCTGACCAATTAGTTTCCTCCTTTAAAACAACCATTACACATCTAATGTCTTTTTTTTTCCTTACTTCTCTCCTTCCTTAAGCTGAAGAATCAATTCATTTTAAAAAAAAATCACATAAAATAAACTTAGTTGGAGTGCACAATGAAAAGCTGCCTTCGTAACCAACATTCTAAACTTCAAGAAAATAAACTTTGAGAAAATGAATAAATAAATGAGTGAAGTAACAAGACAGAAGAATGTAGGGGCTGAGATAAATAAGCCTACAATCTCACTGGTTCAGGTATGTTAAATCTCTATGCCAAGGAAGGCAAACTCACAGCACTAGGTGCTCTATCAAATGGTTACTCAGATATTAACTGTTCTCAGGCTACTAACTTTACTGAGGGCCAGGGGAAATGTGTGCTGATCAAGTCACAGCATTCCTCCAAGGGAAATCTCCCCCTGGCAACAGTTCTTATGTTCCAGTATCACCAATGGAAGTAAAATACTTCTTCTATTTAGGTCACTGCATTTTCAAGCAGCAAAGAGGCCCATTAAACAATTAATAGTGTCCCATTACGTAGTCATTTCAATGTGTTCTTCCATGCATGGCAATCCTGAATAGTGAGGAGAGTGCTGCAGTAGCAAGCAATCCTTCACAGCATTTACTGCTGTACAGCACTACACAGACTGACAAGGCTACAAAAACAAATATGGAATAATGTGCTCTGCCTACAGAGGTGATAAAAAGCATATAACATATTTATACTGTTATCTTCTCCTACACATCCCCTTCCTGAGGCGAGGCCAGCATCCACAGACAGGCACAGACACTGATCCTCCACCTGCCATCGTGTTTCTGGTCACCCACAGCACATGCCCACAACAGCAGGATTTCACCTGTACCTAGGTTACCATCCCCACCTCGTACTTCTGAAACCACACATCAGCTGCACAGGGGAGGGAACTACTGAATCAGATTTCACAAGCAATAGAATTATGGTGAAAAATAACCCTTGTAACAATTTTAACAACTATTTTGTATTTCGGCCTGTCTTTGTAAACTGAACAGGCTTGGTTTCAATAAATACTTAGTAAGAATGCTCTAAAAGCATCCAACTTCACAAATTATTCTTAACTACACAAAATACTGTAATTCAATTTCCTTTTGCTGTTTTTTAGGGATTGTTCTTCTGATTAAATCCAAGATTTTTTCTTTAAAGGTCTTTCCAGAAAAGTAGAAATCAACTAGGAAATTATTTTGTCTCAGTTCTTGCGCTTTCCAACAGTGAAGATTTTTCACAGACAAAGTAAGGTCGTTCACAGATGAGGCACAAATTCACAGGCCAAATTCAGTCATACTGGTATAAATCCAGAGAAATGCTATTAACAGAATTATAACTGAGATACATACTGATGTGGAAAGAGAGGCTAAATGCTCTTTTCTAAACTGTAATTGCTAAAATCCCTACACAACCCTACTTGCTTAATTTTGCACTTAACAGTTTTGATACTAAATGAACACATTTGAATTACAGTCAACCTATAGCTAAAGCTACTAACATTTCCCATCTTACAGCCATTTTTCTCTGAGGCAGGCTAACTCCAGTAGCAAATCTTTACTAAGCTCTTAGACTTCAGCTGAAATTCTCAGCTGTCTGATACGCTTCAGGCTGCATTTTCCAGCCCCATCACACATGATTCAGAATAAATGGGCCTGTCATCTCAGAGTAACCTTAAGAGAAAACCTGGCTTTACCCATACTAAATCTTCTAAGGTTTTGGAGTTTAAGTTACAGAAACCTACAGATCTATACTTTGGATTCCCTAACTTAAAACTGACTGGGAAGGAAGGCAACAATACTTCTCTCTGATGGTAAAACATCTTTTGACACCTCCAAATGAAATTCACCCACATTGTAAGCTGCAAAAAATTCAGGAACTCACTTTGCCAATCACTTTGAAGGTATCAGCCATTCTTTGCACAATTTCTAAGGTTACTTACCGCAATAGTTGATTAAATGTTGGCACTATCTACAGCATATAACAAATGTAAACCAAAGATTCCGAGTTAAAACATAAAGATTATAGTAATTATCCTAATAGAATGTTGGAAATTGTTAGTTTTCATTCCTAACCTACTGTGAAGCCACACTTCAAACGAATGTCCAAAAAACCCCAACCACCATTTCTTGCTGCACATCCTTTTGGAAGGAATCCCTCCCCCCCCATCTTCTACATCACATATCTGCATGCAGTCATGAACCTTTTCAACCCAGCATATAGGAAAACAGCAGTTCTTTCCCTGGTAACATCTGTTTCTATTTTATCCTCATTTATGTAATGTACCCATACCTACTCATTAGTACGTTTAATATTGTGGGATTATTTTTATGACAGAATATACATCACTAAGAAATAATGTTTCCAAAGCACAGAAGTCAGCCACGTAAGGTTAAACCCTCAGTCACAGCCAGTCTTGGACATTAAGCATAGCAGAAAACTGGCAACCAAAAGAAATGGACTGTGACTTGTATGTTTTAGTAAAGTTGGCAATAAATCTCATAGCACAGGTCTTCACTTCTCCATTTTCCCACACATGAGTTTAAATATAGCTTAAATGAGCTATACCACTCAAGAACCTACCCTACACACTTAAGATAAAAGAGATTAAAGTTTGTTTTTATGCTCGTGTGGATTTGAAATTCTGCCCACACTAAGACTGGATTCTATGGAATATTCTGCAGCCAAAGACTTGTGACCAAGCAGAAATGGAAAATGCATATTGACTCTGCTCACAGAGTTTTGCTGGAGTAATTAAAAAACCCAGCTATTTAAGAGTTTCCATTGGCCTGATCTATTTACCTTTGTATTTTTAATATGTGATTCACAACTCTCATTAATTAACTAGATTTTAGGATCTTATCAGCTCTTCAACTGCTCCAGTTTATTTCATTAATGCTGCTTATTTATAAAAAAACCATCATATTTTGTATTGTATTTTTCCATAGGATCTGCTCTTAATCTAGGCTAGAGAAGGCAAATAATATGAAATTCTAACATTTTAATATAATCAAGACTGACTGAATGCTGTGGTCATCTTTCTTCTTTATCCTTTAGAGCTGTTTACTACAACCCATTGAGTGTTTCAGATTAAGTTCCTTGAAGCAACCTACTGGCTCACATATTCTATAGCACTTTCCACAGAAGTGCTCCATCCATCAGTGAGAATTTCTAAACAGCAGTGTAACAAAGACCTTGAAAAATTACCTCTGCCAACAACACTGTGCATCTGACAGAGTGAACAGATCGTGCTGGATTCACCCACCTTCATGTTTACATCTGCTCCGTTGCAGACCAGAAGCTCTAAACACAATGCCCCGTGTGTTGATGCAGCAGCAAAGTGCAAGGGTGTAAAACCCTTCTCGTTCATCTGATTGACATTAGCACCACAGTCTATCAGCTCGTTCACTACAACATCTTGGCCGTTGTAGCAGGCTACGTGGAGAGGTGTGTTTCCATAGGCATTTGGTTCATTCATCTGGCAGAGGAAACAACAAGAGCAGTTAGCAGACAAGAGCCTGTATTACTGCAGCACAATTGTGACAAACATCTCAAGTCATGACACAAATTCTGCACAACATTCTGGAACTCTTCAAGAACAGAAATGAGAGGCAAGCTCTGGAAGCAGCACGTAGAGTGTGTTCTGGTAAAGGGTAGGGCTGCTTCACAAGCAAGCACCTCCTCAGTTGTCTCCTGCATGCAGCTGGACAGAACACACCTATGGAACAAGGGTCAGCAGTGGCAGCTTGCAGAGACACCCAGACCAAGCATGGTACAGACCCCACCACTCTGCAGCAGCCCCTGGGGGTTGCCCTGAGAAGGGAGGTCAAAGGCTCTGTGTGCTGGGGAGTAGGGGCTGCATAGAGAAATAGAATTTGCTGCTGTGCACAACATGGTACCAAATTCTGAGCTATTTAAATGGAACTTTGGCAGCATTCTCATGCCTTGAAAGGCTAAGATAAAATGAGCAATGTGCAGTTCTTACAGCTTCTTGTTAATACACAGTCTACATGCAGGTGCTGCACAGACTTTCAACCTGTTTAGTATCTCAGTATCAATATGGCCTTCCTTACTGCAGTATTGAAGTTTCTCACAAGTTTTAGTATTATCCAAAACCTACATCTTGAATTAAGTCTTTCATATCTGTATTTTACAAATAACTGAAGCAAGAGAGTTTAACTTCCTGCAGTTCAAAAAGGGCTATATGGCCAAGCTAAGAAATAAATTCCCATTTCCTGAGTTCCAGTACAATGACCTAAGAGTAAGAAATACCAAATGAACAAAAAGCCTACTAAATATAAACTTATTTCCAAATAATTGTGCAAAATTTTCAAGCCTTTTCATTTACTTGGGGGAATGAGATAAAAAGCACGTGAAGAACTTTGGAAATACTAGTTTCACTATATCATAATCCACCCCTACAAAAACTACAACATGCTAGAACACTAACAAGAGCATTTCAAACATAAAAAAAATTAACTGCATCACTTTGTTTTATTCTTCCTTACATCAACTCCAAGATCTAGAAGATATTTGACTACATTAATCATCCCACTAGATGCTGCAGCATGTAAGGGTGTATATGACTTCTTGTCTTTGCATGTCACTTCAGCTCCGTGGGCCACGAGTAATTTCACAACTTCAATATGACCTAAAAGAATAAAAGACCTAAGAATGAAGCTGCATTTTGTATTAACCAGAACAAATTTACCAATAACTGCAAAATTATTATAATGCGAAAAAGACATTATTAATTTGGACCTAACCTGGAAAATAAAGATTTGTTCTTGTATTCAAATTGTAACATGAACTATAAAAGTAATACAAAACATTCCTCTCCAGAAAAGAGTATTTTCACAAACTCCTGTCAATAATCACAGTATTTATTTATACTGTAAAAAACCCTTGCGTATTAAAAATAAAAATCTTGTCTTCTGCTAAAACAGAAGGATTTTTTGGGCAGATGTGAGAAGTAGAGAGGTGAAATAACTTTGTAATGCTTAAACATTTACTGTAAAATTCTATTAACAACTTATCCAATCAAAGTATCAAATCTAACTTTCAGTTTGAGTGCTTCATAGAAAGCAAGTCTTTGCTTTTTCAGTGCCTATGAGAACCTGCAGAAGTTCATGGCATTTCTACCTTGAATACAAAGCTATTTGGATATTCAGTATCACAATGCCTATTTTATGTTGAATGCCAACACCACAGCTGTAACTAGGTAAAATGTTGGTTTCTATCACAAACACAAGTTTACCACAGCAAGGCAAAATGATGCAATATTTCAATTCTGAATTACCTCAGTACAGAGGAAAGAAGAGAAAGAGAAATGTAAATGATTCTCATCTTCTGACCCAGATGTACTGGGGACAGGAATGAAAACAAGCCTTTCACGAAAGACAAGTGCAGAACATAGCGAAAGCACCGAAAGGAAGAGAAATTCTGACCAGTGGCATAAAAACTTTGAAGAACAGTGAAAATCCCTGACCTGCATGCAGAGAGGCAGCTGTCAGCAGCAGACAGGCCGCAGGGCTCCGAGCGGGCCGGGCTGAGGGAGCCCCCAGCACACACAGGCCGTGGGGGGACCGCAGGCCGCTCCAGGCCCTGCTCTGCAGCTCAGCAATGGGGCCGGGCAAACGGAAGGAAGGGAAACAATGGATGCAACCCTAGACGTTATTTATAGCAGAGTGACGAAAACAACAACTTCTTGTAGGCTGTGGTCAGTTTTATAAGTGTTGTTTTCTTCACACTGCTGTATCTGTGTAAAAATGGCTCTAAATTGTGAGAGACTTTTACAGGTTTTTTCTTGTTGAAGACTTTCAAAAACTTTTTCTAATCTATTGTCAAATAGATTACATTTTTTTCCCACTAAAGCACTGTTCATAAAGAGTTTCCTGTTAATAGCCTATGAAATAGCACTGACTAAAACTGCAATAAATGTAGCTTAGCTGAAAAATGGAAGGCTCTTATCTAGGTAGGCAAAAGCTGGAAAACACCTCTGTCCTCTCACTGATGCCCATCTGTCATTCAACAAAATTTGCAAATAATCACCTTGAATAAGGCAGTTGGACAACCTGTCACAGACACTGCTTTGCATATGTGAGGAGATTACAAAATACCAATATAAAATATTACCAAGACTATCAGGTTGATAATAAAGATTGTTCTTTCATGTCAGTTTCAAGTACTGGTATCAGTACTGGACGTGCAGCACCCTACAGCTTCAAACTCCAAGTTCAGAGTATGAATGCTGTGACAATCACATCGTAACTCACGGGCACTTTCAACTCTTTTCCTCTGCAGACAGATCAACAGAGTCCATGGATCAAAGCATATTTCATACAAGAACAACTAATTATCCTCCAAAACTCAGGGTAAGGCTCTTGGCAGCTATATTTAAACACAAACTAATTGTTTGCTTTCTATTTAGCATGACTTCAAAAGTTTTCACATGTGACTAGAGTCCTGCTGATTTGGGAACATAGCTCCTTTTTAAAGAACAAAATTACCTACTTTACATTTTCGAGCAATATTATTTTTCTCATCAGAAAAACACATTTACGAGGCAATTTAGAACATATTGTTAATGGCTTTTTGGCAGACACAGAGAATGTCAAAGCTTACAACAAGTATTTTTCCTAGAAATATACAAAACCATTAAAAGCCATATGATTTTTTTCATTATTACAATAGTAATTGACTGAAATATGTACATACCCATGTAAGCTGCCCAATGTATAGCTCGTCTGTCTTTCTTGTCAAAGGCATTAATATTGGCTCCTCTAGACAACAGTAAGCTGACCATCTGAGAAAAACAGAAAGAAAATAAATCCTATGTTCATAATGGAAAATTCTGCTTCAAGTTAAAGTCATAGAAGTAAACAAAAATATACATGTTTTCAGAGGATCTAGATGTGTTGTTTTTTGAATATTCCATAAGCTAAGAAAAAAATGCCTGTCCACTTGACAGCAATAATGAGGTAACTAAGGAACATAAAACTCCACGTCTACAAAACCTTTTCCCAGTTAAATATGGCAAAGCCATGGAATCTTTGAAATCTTCAGGCTACTACTACAGGATTCAGTGAAGGGAATCACTTTAACAAGCCCACTGCCAGTTTGTCTTCAGCTGCCTACATGCAGTGACAATGGCAATTCCTCAGTGGCCATTTTTCAAGAGCTTGAAAACCAGTGAGTTCAAGATTATTACATACACTTCCTGCATGTCCCAGTGACAACACATTCCATATGTTCACTGTCCACTGAAAGAAAAACACCTTATTTTTTCCATGTTGAATTTCTCTATTACTCAGGCAAATTTGTTTCTGTCTAAAGAATCACAGAATCGCAGAATCGCAGAAATTAGGGGCTGGAAGGGACCTAGAAGATCATCTAGTCCAACCCCCCTGCCTGAGCAGGATCATCTAGACCAAGTCTAGACCAAGTCTCTCAGGAATAGATCCAGGTGGTGAAAGAAAGGTGAGTGCTGTCCATCTTCTAACTAAATTATCTAACACATAATTAGATTTGTGATTTCCACAACCATTCTGTACACAGATGAATACAAAAGACAAATTCAAATACAACAGGGTCTGGGTTTTCTTGAGGGGATGGAGGACACATGATTTTAAGCAGAGAAACTAAACATCAGGAATGAGGTGGGAAGCAGGCTAAGAAACACTCCTTACCTCAACGTGTCCGCTGAAGGCTGCATGGTGCAGTGCAGTCCTGCCTGCTCGGTCAGACACATTCACGTTGCTGAGGAGAGGCACCAGAGCTTCAGCACACTTCACAGCTTTGTTTGCAGCTGCTATGTGTAGGGGTGTCTGCCAGTTCTTATCACGAGCATTGACATCTGCTGAATGCTTTAACAACACCTGAACAGCATCCTGGAAGCATTTACAAAAAACCCAAGCCACTTAGTAAACATCTAGAATGCCAGCCTTAAATCCACTTACTAAACATCTAGAATGCCAACCTTAAATGCACTTAATAAACATCTAGAATGACAGCCTTAAATCCACTTACTAAACATCTAGAATGCCAGCCTTAAATCCACTTACTAAACATCTAGAATGCCAGCCTTAAATCCACTTACTAAACATCTAGAATGCTAGCCTTAAATCCAAGGACAGTATAATGGAATAGGGCTATTTACAGCTTGTTCTTTTGTAAACATCACCCTATGTTTTGGGGTTTGTACTTTATCACAAATCCGGATCTGAGGTGTTCTCATGAATGTGAGCAATAATATTCTACAGGATTCAACTCCATCCACCATTGCCAGTTCTTTAAGCCAGCTGGCAAACTGTTTTGTCATCACAACTGGCTCCCAGTGCTCAGTAAACCTCCTTAGGATTTCTTCTACTGCTCATTAGCGAGTTAATATGTCATTACAACACGTTTGCATCAGTTTATCAAGCAATGTTTTTGAACTGTCAAAGCCTAGAAATGCCAAAAAGAACAGCTTATTAAATGTACATTGAAAGAGTAACAGACCAAACAAGAGCATGGTCACAACTAGTTTCAACACAGACTTGCAAAACTCGTGAAAACTGTTTCAAAACGTGGTACTGAATTCCATGTCACACAAAGATTATTCATTTCCTTGTATTAAAAGTACAAGCTTTGAAAACCTGACAAATAAAACTGTGATTCTTACAGCAAGATAAACATATACCATTGAAATATGTGCACACAACTGGAACTCAAAAAAATGAATCTGTAGCTGATATCAACACAAGGATGAATTTTACTGCATTTTACCTTCCCACATTTCTGTAATTGCTTTCAGTGGCTTCCAACTCCAACAGTGAGCACACAAATACACTGTTGTCAATTTGGATTTAGAACATCTTGCCACAAGCGGTTACTGGAAATTTCCAACTACACTACTACAAACCCAAGTGTATCTGTCAGGTGGAAAATGGTGCCTAAATGTATCAATCACCTATGTGGGCTTCTATGACTTACTGTGCTTATAAATAGAAAATTCTGACAAATTCTGTCAAGCAAAAGTGCCCATCACTGCCTTTTGGGTCAACAGGTTTCCATGTGGCACTGCCTTTGGTAAGGATTTGAAAAAAAGAGACCAAAGTTACATTTCTTCAAGTTACCACTGAGGTCCAGTTTGTCTGCAGCACTCCTCTCTGCATGTGCTACTGACAGAAGGACCTTTCATTGTCCTTCAGCTCTGAAGAATGAAGATTTGGTGCTCTGCTCAGCTCCCACAGGAGCAGCCTAAAAATACCTCCAGAAGAACAAACACCACTGGGAATAAGGCTGCCTCAAACACAGTTTTGAATAACAATCTCCGCATTAGGTGGCTGTTAACACTCCTGACGAAGTACTGAGATTCATCCAGGGAATTCAAAAGCAGCAGCTGAAACAAGGCTTGTTATGGATCAAACACATGCTTGTCAAAGCCAAAATATTCCAATCCCATGTTCTCAAAGAGAAATGTACACAGAACCTTTAAATCCTCGTTTTTTGAGACATACTGAAATGAGAACTGACTTCACTCAGGATCTTACAGGAGACAGTTTTGCATAAACTCAGCTAAAAAGCTCAGCATTACTGTGTTTTGATCTTCTACAAGCATTTAAAATATTTATTAGGACACTGACAATAGAGGAACAAATTAATGTTTTACATCTCTATAGTATCACAACTGTAACTGGTAGATTTCAAAAAACTATCTACATATTTCATTTGTAACTTTTCAAGTGATTTTCAATTCTATAATTGCTCATTAATTGCTTTTTTTTAAATTATATTTAAAATATATGTTTGCAGATCTTGTAAAACCATTTATTTCTTAAGGCCTGAATAAACAGGCATTGAAAAAAGAAGAAATGCAAAGATTTTGCTATGAAAGCTATACTAATTACACACTAAACCATTCTGGTTACCTAAGTGATGTAAACTGGACTTGAGAACTCTGCTTGCCGAACTGTCTGCTACAGAAACTACAGGGAGCAAGACTGAGAACTTGAAGTTTACAGTTTACTCCCTTTCTTTCTACTCAGGAATGGGATATTGATACACACACACACACAGCCTCAACTAGTTAAACTGCTGAAAAAAACATTCATCAATTCCAAACATTTAGAGTAGTTTCACTTTGTAAAGACTGAACAAAAACAGACAGTAATTTGAGATGTCTTAGTTTAGCACAAAGCAGTCAAAAAAGAAAAAGAAAATGCACCATACCTCACAACAAGATGCCACAGCTCTGTGTAAAGGAGTCAACCATTTGCTGTCTTTGGCATTAACTCTAGCTCCTGTAACAAAAAATAATAACAGAAATGTAATGTATTTACAGAAATTGAATTTCATTTACAAAATAAGTAATATTTTTGAGTGCAGGGTTGGACCTATTGGAAGACATTTCTTCTAGGCTAACTAAAACAGCGTGGTGCCAAAAATCAAAAGGAGTCTTTTTCCAGCTGAAGTCCACCCTTTAAGGAAATTCTTTTAACACCTAATACTCTTCCATCAAAGTGTATGCATCGTTTTACACTAAGTAATCCTGTCATCTTTTGCACTTCCAGAAGCGACTAAGAGACTGCTGGGTAAGAAAGACAGACACCTTGCAGTCTCATACTTTCCCAACTGAAATTCTCCATTAAAATAGATGACATTTATTGCTTGTGCCTCCAGTTTCCTCGTGGCTGGAGAATCTGATGCATAGATACATAGAAAGCTGCCTCTTCCTCAACCTTGGGAATCTTGGAAGGAGCCTGCTCTAAGCCATCAGCTCACCTGGGAAGGAGCCTGCTCTAAGCCGCCAGCTCACCTAGGCCCCTTCAGCACCTCCTGGAGCTCCCTTCACAGGGTAGGCCTTGAACAACCACACCTCTCTGCTTCTAAAAGTACACCTGAGAAACTTAAATTTCTCCAAGAAGATGGGCTACCAAGAGTGATTTAAATTTCTAACACAGCTTCTCTGAACAGCCTGCTATCCAAGGACATAATCCCTCTTAGGACCTTCTTGACTCCCTGGCACTTGATTTGGGAAACATGTCACCATTCCTCCCTCGCCCTTCAGATGCTCTCCAGCAGACAGAAAGCTCTCAACCCTATCACACTCCTACCATGGAACAGGGAGAAATTTTACAGCCTTCAGGCTCTGGGGTAAAGCTCTACTCCAGCTCACTGCAAATAAATGTTTGGGGATATGTTACACCTGAAGATCTTTATCTTAAAGATGATTGTTTTCGTGGTCTGCTCAGGCAGGCTGAACACACATATGTGTATAATTCACTGTACAACACTCCAGTGCAGTATTATCTTTGTGAAGCCCAACCTGCTGATGTGTTAACCAGGGCACTTCTCACATTTCAAACGCCAGATCTGCAGCAGCTCACTCAGAGCACAGTACAGTGCACCTCAGTGCCTAATTGATAAAGATAGAGCCCCACCACACTGGACCTTCCAGACCTCAGGAGCCTGGTCTTAGCTGTTTATTAAAACTGCTCAAATGTTTCATTTGTTTAATGTAAAGCTTCTTACGTTTCAATTCCTTTAATACCCTAGAGCTAGCAAGAAAAGGACGTGGGGCCTTGCCAGAGGTATCAGATACAATATTGCAACACAAATAGCTGTCATCTCTGCCTGAACTTCACAACTGATTATGTAAATGACACTGTACTGAAGCTGCACCTGCTAAACAAAACAAGTTATTTTTCCATGTTGGTGTACTAAATATTAAACAAGATCTTCCTTTGCATCACCAACTTTGCTAGTACAACCTAGTAAGGTTAGACATCTAGGCAAATTTGAAAGCAGAATTTTTGCTCTGAAGAAAAAAAAAAAAAAGAGTGGGGGGTGGGGGTGAGAGAAGTATTACATATTTTTATTCCCTCCTTCTTGAATCTTACATTTCATTTTGTAAAGTTGCATTCACAAGACTGGCAATTAAAAAGACATGTTTTATTTAATAGAACTAGTGCAGAAGCTACTGAGAAGCTCAGTGGCAATTGTAGAAAATGCACATTCCATGAGACAGCCTTGGCAACTCCACACAGGCTGGTTCACAGAATCACCATGGAAGCTTTAATGGTACCAGCCCACATCTGGGAACTGGGCACAGCCACACACCTCTTCCTTCATCCATAACTGTCACCATACAGCCCCACACAGCTGTCTCAGCACAGCCCCTGCCTCCCTACGGCCCCACACAGCCCTTGTGTCACCATACAGCCCACACAGCCCCTCTGTGTCACCACACACCCCACACAGCCCCTCTGTGTCACCATACACCCCACACAGCCCCTCTGTGTCATCATACACCCCACACAGCCCCTCTGTGTCACCATACACCCCACACAGCCCTTCTGTGTCTCAGCTCAGCACAGCACCTCTGCGCTCCTCTCTCTCAAACTTCTGCTGGGACTCTTCCCAAGCTGCACCAGAACTCCTCCTATCTGCAGGTGTCCTTGGAAGACTAATGAATGCAGTGGGTACATCCCTGTGTGTCACTAGCTGGAAACAGATTCAGAAAAGAAATAAAGCAGAACTGTAAAGGCATCTCTGCTCACAGCATTGATTTAACTATGAATTGCCTTCCACTGTTCTGTTCACACAGTGTATTTTTAGACTGTCAGGGATGGTATTTTCCTTTGTTATGGTACAAGATGTGCTAGCAACTGAACAATATCATAATATAAGCAAATATAGCTAAACTGGTTTTGTTCACATATGCAACACAGACACCTGATATTCAGTATTCGAGGCTCAGAAATGTTTATAAGTGAAAGATGTAAATGAGATCTTTAGATTCCACTTTCAAAATCTAACAAACTTTGTCTTAACTAGTATAGTGAAGTAATTTTAGGAATGATCTTTGCAGAAATTAGTAAGATCTCAGGTATAAATTACTGAGAATAACCAGCAGTCCTACTGTAATTACATGCTATTTAATTATTTTCCTAAGGACTAGTACTAGCTTTGGTTATACCTGGAGTGGATGACCATGGAAGTACTTCAAGTGACAAGCAGAAACTCAGACTACACTACCCAATGAACTCATCTTCCTTAAGCCAGAAAAATACACGAACATTCAAGAGGAGATACACAACAAATCTGCAACATGAAAGATTCGAGATATTAATTGGAGCAAACAGCAATATAAAACTAGGGCGATTTCTTATTGAAAACCTGGAAAGTTACTGCTGCAAAAATAATGAGGAAGATTTTAGTGAGAGACAGCATCTTCCCATCTATAAGCTAAATGCATAGTAAAGGAGCAGTGAGGGACAGGGCTAGAGTATCTTTTTACCAGCCACAATGATGCTTTAACAACAGTATTTATACTTGTTGTTTAAAACAAAACAAAAAACAACTTAAAAAATCCAAAAACAAAAAACACACAACAACCAAAAAAAAAAATAAATCCAAAAACAAATAATCAAAACCCCCAAAACAAAACAACACAAGCCAAGATGGAGATGCAGTGGCCACGAAAGGGAGGAAACCCACTATCTAATCCAAGCCATTCTCCAGAACTTCACTGCTTTGTCAGTATAAAATTCCATTTCCTTTCAGACATTCAGTTCCTGCAGCATCTCAGCCACCACCTCCTCAAGCTTCAGAGCAACATGAGGGTCTCAGACTTCTCCCACTACTAAGCACTTCTACCTTTCCAGAGGTCAGCTTCATTTCCTTTGCCACAGCACCTGTTACTGCCTGCAGAGTGACAACAGCTCCGGAGGGACCAGCGTGGTCAGGAGAGAGGAAGGGGCCAAAGACACAGCCAGTGTGGAAGGAGCCCCTGTGAAAGGCTCTGGTCCAAGCAAAGGGAGCTTCAAGGGGCTGGTGGGTTTGCAACAGCTGAGCTGGGGGCCCCTCACTGCACAACTTCTACTACTTGCACAGTTTTAGAATTAGAAACATGGGTACAGTAGCAGTGGAGGGTCTTTACTATCCTCCAAACCCTGTTATTACTGCAATGATAGTTGTCCAGTGTCAGCATGCCTCTTCACATTTTCCAGCTGACACAAAAGTCATGGGCTGCCCAACCTCCAAGAGATGAGTTTGACCACACTCATGTACTCTGAGCTCCATGCAGTGCAGATTCTGGGTTAAACAAACATCCATGTGCTGTGTTAATATCTAAGTATCAATACAACACAGCAACTCCATCTGTTCAAAACAGAACAGATAAAGCAGATGTTTATTTCCATGAAGGGTGTTGATTTCAGGGAAAGCAGTTAATAGTCTGCATGGTCTTTTAAAGAAAACAGATGGAAAAAGTAACTAATCAAAAGAGAACACTCTGGGATCACACTGATCTGTCCTACTCTTCACAGGTCACTTGCCTCCAGAAGAGACTCTGACAGCATTAAACACAGCACAGGACAAACAGAAAGAATGGTTTTTATAAAGCAAGAAGTCTCCCCACAGCAGTTCACATGCAGCACTCACTGACAGAAGGGCCCGATTTTTTTTGGAAAGAACATAAAGATGGACATGCAGTTAAGACAATTACTTCACTTTGCTACTTCTCAGTAGAATCACAGAATGCACTGGAAGGGACCTTTAAAGGTCATCTACTCCCAGCACCCCTGCAGCGAGCAGAGACATCCTTATCCTTAGCTAGCTCTGGTTGCTCAGGCCCCCATCCAACGCACCCTGGAATGTCCCCAGGGATGGGGCCCTCACCAGGCTACCCAGCCCAGTGTTCCACCACCCTCACAGGAAAGAGCTTCTTCCTCATGTCCAGTCTAAATCTGCCCTTCTCTGGTTCAAACCGTTGCCCCGCAATGCTTACGAACAGCCCCTCCCCAGCTCTCCTGCAGCCCCTCAGGTACTGGGCAGCTGCTCTAAGGTCTCCTGGAGCCTCCTCTTCAGGCTGAACAATCCCAGCTCCCTCAGCCCGTCCTTGTGGGAGAGGCTCTGCAGCCCTCGTCTGCCATCAAATAACTACACTATTAAAGTCAGTGCAATTATGAACAGCAGCCAGATGTATTTGTCCACCAGGATGCAGAGTTTCATGTATGTCACAAAATAAAACTGTGATGGGTGTTACAGCTCCTCACAGAATAACATGTAAAATAAAATGCTTCTAAAATTATGACTCTCAAATAGCTAAAATATAAACTTTCATGCCCTCACTCTGTATATACAATCATAAAAAAAAGCCTACATCTTTGTGTCTCTTATTTACTGTTCACCTCCTTACCTAACAAATTCAGGAATGCTAATTGCTCATCTAGCTACAACCCAACAGGGAGAAATTATTTGAATATTTAGACTTCCACAGACCACAGTCATATGAGAATTTGCTGGCAGGATGTTCACATCCTCAGGGGACAAGTTTATCAGTAAGATCAGTGAAGCTCTGTCTCAAGATGAGAAACAAGAGTCAATATAAATGTCCAGCCCCAAACTGGAGTCTCTGAAACAATCTTTGCTATTCAGTCTGTATCCAAAACACCACCTTCAGGTCCCCTGCCCAGGTGAAAAACTACAACAGGAGAGGTCACAAAGCAACCTCAAGATTTGGTAGGAAAGTATCTCAAGAATAAAAAAACTAAATAAGTATGCTTCTAAGACTAGAAACTTATTCCACAAAAGTCTGCAAATAGACTGAATCTGTTTCACCTTCAGAATGTGCAATATGGGTGCTTAGGTCTGTAGCAAAGTTACTGTAGGGGCCACAATACGATCCAAAATATTTACTTGAAAGCAATGGGGATCCCTAGAGGGGAATTAAGAGCTTCAATGAAATTTAAAAAGGAACTATGCATATGCTACCTGTGATACATGCTTTAACCAGTGGACAATAATGAAAAAGAATCAGGTAAGAGCCACTGAGTAGTGGGAAGAGTAATCCTGAATTCAGTAAGCTTAAGGTCCAGCTTGAAGAAAGAATAAAACAAGTCAAAACAAACAGTCTTCACAGGATAGCTCACACAGCAGGAAAACTGTGAAGTGCTTCCTAAAAACATTCCAGGAACACTGCATTAGAGGACAGTAGAAGTTGCAAAGCTAAGCTGTCACAAGGTGGAAAAGGCCAGGATGAAAGTCTACACTGCTTCCTTCAATCCCTTGTGCAAATACAGTACAACAGGTTAATTAAAGCCATATACAGAATATTTACATGTACTGTACAGAGGAGACTGCTGTTCAGAAATGTTATTTATTCTACAAACTGTCTTCTCATTCAAAAAGAGGTCTTGCAACACAGCAAGCACTCTTCAAAGCTTGCTGTGGTTTGATGCTCTTTATGGGCTCCCTAATGCTCACCTGTTATGACAAATGTAACATTTACTTGTGTCTCAAAGGAGAGATGTGATCTGCAGCTGAAACACAACAGATGGATTTCCCTGTCTTTATGAAATGGAGAGAGTAAAAACACTTAACCTCTGTTCCCTGTCTTCCAATTAACAGTGTTAGAAGAAAAGCCTTGGCTTGTGCATCTTGATCCATCTAGAGCCGATTTCTCAGCAGTAGCTGGTGCAGCTCTCCAGACACAGCTGTGGGTGCTCACACTTCACAACACAAAGGCTTTAAATCCAGCATTCAGAAATGAGGAAGATTAAATGGTGAGTACTCAAAGAGCGTGATTTCGCCTGCTTGCCCAAACCCACCTTGCAAGCAGGCAGCATGCAGAGCAGTACCAGCTGCAGCACAGCTTTCCAGCTACATCCAGGCATGCAGACATCAGCTGCACACTGCATCAGTGCCCCTCTTCATGCATTTCCAAATGCACCAGCATCTGCAGCTGTGCCCACACACTGTTCCCTGGCTGGGACACTCCTGAGGCAGATGTGCAGCTGGAGTCACACTGCTGCTGCCCACACATCCCTCAGCTTTAAAAGATGCTGATTTTACAACTATCTGATGTGTCCTTTTGTGCAAGACAATTCTGACTGTCCTTAAATAAATGGTACTGAGCCATTCCTTAAATAAATGGTACCGAGCCATTCCCATCTTCCAGCCTTCCTGAACAAGCTGCAGGCACCCCAGCACCCCAACACCTCTCCTCCACACAACTGCCCCTGCTTCCAGCCTTCCTGAACAAGCTGCAGGCACCCCAGCACCCCAACACCTCTCCTCCACACAACTGCCCCTGCTTCCA